>JASGXE010007122.1:0-28135 GCA_030068105.1 Sinentomon sp. SZTP_YWyxl
GTTCCTTCGCCAACATTTTTTGCTTCAATAACCGCCAATTTTAACATTTATTTCTATCCCATGGAGACAATAGGAATCAAGCATGGTTGCCGTTCACTGGTTATTCTTAATGAACCAGTGACTCTATTCTCCCCCGACATTGTAGTTAAGGGTTTCGAAAGTCAACTAGACTAGGCGAAAGTCAACTAGACTAGGCTCCTAGACTAGTTGACTTAGACTATAAAAATTTATAGAAGCCATCTATGGAATCAAGGATGCGTGACTTCATAAAAATGATTCGAAAAGTAGGTACGCCCTTTGGCTGTCGATTTTCACTTTTCTTGGGGCAATGCCGTTTTTATCGTTCTTTTTTTTCTAAAGAAAAAGGAATTTCACTCAGAAATAACTAAGGATCCAGCCATTGAAAGCACACTAAATGCTTTGAAGCCAGCATAATCCACATATCTAACATTATTCTCAGTTGGATAAGGTGAGGATGTGCTTCTGGAGAAAACCCGCCAAAAACCAAAGGAAGATTACGTGGGCTGTCAGCGCACAGAGGAGAAAAGAGACGCCAGCCACCAGAGCACAGCCTTTCTTTCCGAAAGCGGTTGAGAGGAATGGAAGCATGCGACTTCCTCGAAAGATTCAAAGGGACATAATCTGCTTTATTAAGTGAAAACTCCGGCTTTAAAATGGAACTTACAGTTAGCGTGCTGAGCTACCCCAAGGACTGCTGCCAATTTCTGCCTGAAACGTGCACCTATAATAACGCCGCCGCCAAAGCTGGATGGGTGCCAAATCAAACAGCACGCAATGGTTAACGAATTTTCTTAAAGAATGGAACTAATCGGTGCCTGTTGCCATGGGTCATGTGGGCTCAGAATGGAATGTGGTCACATCATTGAGGACTCAATCACATTCCAAGTTCAAGCGCCCAAAAACATTTTTGCACCAAAAATGGAGAATCTTATCACCGTCGATGAAATGTTGCATTTTGATCAAAATATGCACTTTAGGTTGATCACGTTTTCCGCAATTGACAGGTCAATACTGCCCAAAAAGGGCTTTTCTTTCACTGCGATTTAAGGAAAATTTCTGCCTAACTATAAGTGAGGGTTTTATTTTTGTGATGAACTTCCTTGGGTTCCGAAATTTTTCCAATCCTCGACTCTTCGCAATGCTGACATGTTCTTAACCTTTCACATTGAGCAAAACAGATACATTTTCATGTCATGTTCGCACGTTTTGAGATCTTTTGCAAAAAAAAAAAACTTTTCATATTGATCAACCGCCGAAGGGACCTTGTCCCATTTGATTGATTCGCTTGTCGAAATCAGGATCTCTCTTACAGAGTTCCGAATCCCATACATTTGGAGTTGCTATCAGTTCGCGGGCCTTTTCCACCTTACGTCAGTGCGGAGACCAAGTGACAGGTTTGACAACAAGCATGACGCGGACGCCACGCATCAGGATAACAACAAGCGTCATGGATCGGTTTGTTAGCTCAGGGTTTGTAAGCTTTTAGACTGATTCAGAAAAAATAATGAAAGGGAACCAGAAAGTGTAAAGCTTCTGCGAACTTGGGTTCGCCACATGTACGGCTTGCCATCAGAGATTCGAACTGTTATCAGCGAAATAAAAAACTCTGTTAAAAAACTGCAGCTTAACCTCCTGAATGTTCTCATTTTCATGGAAAATTTTCACCTCCAAATCAATGCTTCAAAGCAACTTTTTGGGCGCATACTTTCGCCAGCTTTTCGAATCTGCCCAATCATGAAGGCTGATTTATGCACCCAGATTGCGGCGCATTTGCTTCCGATCTCCGGGCTTTCCAAAATGGGCAGCTGGGTTTTATTTGTCTTTCACCAAACGGGTTTTATTCGTAACGCGAGTAGAACAGGCATGTTAAAGCTTACACGCCCTCCGATATTATATCACAAGCATAATTTTTTAGGACCTTTACCAATCCTGCCACATGTCGCAATTTTTGAATCGTTAATGACGTTTTTGTTTGCACACGAGAATGTCAAGGGTATATTGGCAGAACGGAAAAGAATCATATACGAATAGCTTCACTTCTCTCACGCGATGAAAAAAACGAGCAAGCACTCCCAAGGGCGGCTGCCGCAAATCGCAAATCAAATTGTCAAAAATAGCGATTTAATAGTCTGGAACGTCGGCATATAATGAAAGGGAAGTGGAACAGCTGTGCAAAATGCCTATTCGGGTGGGTTGAGGCGAAAGTGGCGTGCACTGGCAAAGAAAATTTGGAAACGAAAAATGTGAATGAAATGCGAGTGAGAGAAAATGGGGAGAAAAGGCATGAAAAGGATTGCGGTTTGTTCTCCAGAATTTTCCTAATTGTGACTGCTGGAAAATAAAGAAAATGTGCAGGGGAAATTGGTGTTTGGTCCGTGTTTGGGGGATGGAGGTGTATTAGCCATGACTGCAGACACGTCCAGCGCCGCAACCCGATCGGACCATGCATGTTCAAGAAACAGAGGCCCTGCCGCCCGCATATTTTTTTTCCAATCCACTTCCGCATGCGCGTCTCTGATTGGTTGCTGAGAATTCCAGCCAATTTCAACAACCAATTTTCAAAACCTCTCTTAACCAAACCTAACCTGACCTAACCTAACCGATTGCAACCCCACTAACCCCAGAAAGAGCTGCGAAGCGGTGGCAAACATGGCAAAAAGCGGTGGCAATGCAAAAATCCGAAAATTGATGACGTCACAATTTGAGACGACGTGATTGGCTGTTGCGAGCTCCTGGTCCGCGGAAGTGGATTGGAAAAAAATTATGCCTGCCGCCCGCAGAAAGGCATGGAAAAGGACAAGCAAAGACCAAAGAAAAATGGCAGAAAAAGGGTGAAGAGAAATCTTTGCCGCGCGTTTCGACAATTTTCAATGCATTTTTCAAATTTCAAGGTTTTACAATGCTCCGCTGTCGTCGTGGCTGAGAACTCCTTATTCTTTCAAGGATTTCCCTTTATATGGTTGCCGTGCGGTTCCAGGTGAAGCGGGACTTTAGATATCGCAACATAGCAGTGCTATGTTGCCGACCTGAAATCGGCAAAGCTCGTATTGGAGAACACCAAATCAGCAGGTATCCCCTCCAGACGCAGCGAGAAGATTTTGAAAGGCAATTTCCCTGGCAGTGATTAATCAAGTTCGGTAACTGGATAGGTTTATTGTCTCCGATGTTTGAAGAAAGGGAAGAAAATAGAGAAAACTGCATAAAAGCGCAAAATTCTTTGAGGAGAGAAAACAAAGAAAATCGACAAAAAGTTCACCATTTAAAGGATTCCGCACTTTTCTGGCTATTTTTCCACATATCGGAATCTAATGCTCCTAAAAGCTCTAGAGAGAACCACCTGACAATTTTTATTCAGTTGTGTAAAACCGGCTCATGAAAATGTAATTTGGCCTTACGTATAAAAGCGCCTGTTTGATGGATTTCGGTTGGAAAACAACTTTAAAATTGATGTACTTTAATTTTTAGAACTTTTTTACGGAAATTTTTTTTCTGGTGGGCTTGGTATTCGTTTAAATTGGTTGCAGGCCAGACCTCCTCCTCCTGTTCCTTATTTGCTGTTTCTCTTTGTAATTGTTGTGGACATTCTACTTCATAGTAGAGATTGAATAAACATAAAAGCATTTTTTTAACTTACGGATACGAAAGTTCCGTAAAACGTAAGTTCCGTAACTTACGTTTAGGCCTACTGAACTTACGTATACGGGCACTTACGTATACGTATACCTACGGATGTTATACGTGACTTATGTGGAACTTTTACGCAATCCTTTACGTTGCTCTCTTCGCCAGACATGAAACCTTGGCAAGTAAAGGGCTTTGTTTATAAGGATTTCGAAGGAGGTTCTTCTGGTGGACGCACGGCACCTGCAAAATTCAATCGTATGTAACACACATCAAGAGTATTGGAACAAATTGCAGCTTTTGAACTGCGAAGGGGGTTCTTCTGGTGGACGTACGGCGCCTGCAAAATTTATGGCGTATGCAACACACATCAAAAGTGTTGCGACAAATTGCAGCTTTTGAACTGCGAAGGGGGTCCTTCTGGTGGACGCACGGCGCCTGCAAAATTTATGGCGTATACAACACACATCAAAAGTGTTGCGACAAATTGCAGCTTTTGATTTGCGAAGGGGGTCCTTCTGGTGGACGCACGACGCCTGCAAAATTTATGGCATATGCAACACACATCAAAAGTGTTGCGACAAATTGCAGCTTTTGATCTGCGAAGGGGGTTCTTCTGGTGGACGCACGACGCCTGCAAAATTTTTGGCGTATGCAACACACATCAAAAGTGTTGCGACAAATTGCAGCTTTTGATCTGCGAAGGGGGTTCTTCTGGTGGACGCACGGCGCCTGCCAAATGTATGGCGTATGCAACACACATCAAAAGTGTTGCGACAAATTGCAGCTTTTGATTTGCGAAGGGGGTCCTTCTGGTGGACGCACGACGCCTGCAAAATTTATGGCGTATACAACACACATCAAAAGTGTTGCGACAAATTGCAGCTTTTGATTTGCGAAGGGGGTCCTTCTGGTGGACGCACTACGCCTGCAAATTTCATAGCGTATGCAACACACATCAAAAGTTATGCGACAAATTGCAGCTTTTGATCTGCGAAGGAGGTTCTTCTGGTGGTCGCACTGCGCCTGCAAATTTCATAGCGTATGCAACACACATCAAAAGTTATGCGACAAATTGCAGCTTTTGATCTGCGAAGGAGGTTCTTCTGGTGGTCGCACTGCGCCTGCAAATTTCATAGCGTATGCAACACACATCAAAAGTGTTGCGACAAATTGCAGCGTTTGATCTGCGAAGGGGGTTCTTCTGGTGGACGCACGGCGCCTGCCAAATGTATGGCGTATGCAACACACATCAAAAGTGTTGCGACAAATTGCAGCTTTTGATTTGCGAAGGGGGTCCTTCTAGTGGACGCACGGCGCCTGCCAAATGTATGGCGTATGCAACACACATCAAAAGTGTTGCGACAAATTGCAGCTTTTGATCTGCGAAGGGGGTTCTTCTGGCGGACGCACGGCGCCTGCAAAATTTATGGCATATGCAACACACATCAAAAGTGTTCCGACAAATTGCAGCTTTTGATCTGCGAAGGGGGTTCTTCTGGTGGACGCACGGCGCCTGCAAAATTTATGGCATATGCAACACACATCAAAAGATCTGCGACAAATTGCAGCTTGCAACAGCATGCTGCTCTTTTCGGACATGCGCTCCTGTTTTTGTTTTTCATTTGGCGGGCTTTATCAGGCCCTGATCAGCAGACTGCTGGGAGCGTATAAAATTTTCCTTCAATCCGGCAGTTTGCAATTTGAAATATCCTATTTTTCTGTATGTGAGGTAGCCTGTGTTTGGGCCCTGTGTGGCCAAGGCAGCGACTCTCACATTCTGAAGCTCGTAAAAATATGCTCGTTGCTTGCCAGTCAAGGCAGCCGAGCATAGGAGAGGTTACCGCGGAATTGGTGACTGGCCGCTGCCGAAGCCAGGTGAAGCCAATCAATGGCCACGATAATTCCGTGCATATGATAAGGGTGTGCCAAGTTATCGAATGCAACGTACCTGATCAGTAGGAGGTGGGAAATGAACAAACTGGGGCAGCAAAGAGAAGCATAAACACCGAAGAACTTTGTGCATTTGCTGATGCAGCTTTGGTGTATACCGCCAAGATCGCCAGTGACTGTCTGAATTAATGATCCTGAGGCAAGAAACCGGATTGCTGCAGCAACCTGAATTTCCTGTGGGAGATGATTATTCCTCCTGTTTGGAGGCTCCAACCGCTACTATCGTGATCAAAAAACGTGCATTTTCTTTGCTATGGATCTGAAATGGCGCAAAAGTGATCATCCGTAAATGTTGCCCATGGATTCGTCCGATATCGCATCCTATCCAATCGTGAAAAGGACCGAAATTGATATCGGCATTCTCATCCTCCACTTGAACTTGTGCAAATTCGAGAGCATGTATGCGTTTAGTGCATCGATTATCACTGAAATGCAAACGCGTGCGAATGAAACCAACAGGCGAAAAAAGAATTATGAATACACTACACGAGCATGCAAGCCGACCAACTCACACTCAAAAGAAATGGCGAAGGACAAGCGTCTGAAACTGCAACCACGACAACCACAGAAGCAAATTATTGTATATGCATGGCACACTTCAGATTCTGGGGCGTCTTTAGCCGCGTCAGAATGGACAGACTTTTTTAGTGTGAGAGACCAGATTTTTGTCACCCTAAAAAATCGTGCCGTTTGGACGGGATTTCATCAAGTCTGGCAGACTTTTTTAGATTTTGTCGGGCCGTCGAAAAATCTTACCATTTAGACGGGGATCAGACTTTTTCATCAGACTTTTGTCAGTCGGCAAGCCGAATTTTTATCACCAGATTTTAATCTTACCGTTTGGACGCTTCCCAGACTTGTATAGCAGACTTGTCTGATGTAATAGGATTTTTTCTATTCCACCCTAAATTTGTCGGGTGATGCAGCACGGCAGTACATGGCGGTACCACAGTGGCATATCGTCGCCGATGTTTTTTGATAATGTTAAAACACCTGGACCTGCACGTTAAATAAATATGCCTAATTTTATAATTTTCCACCTTTTGGTGCTTGCAAAATAAATAAGGGCGTTTAAAAACAGCGCAATTCGCATATTTTAGCGCCTTTTCCTTGTTTGTTTATGATTCATTTTTAGTTTCTTGCGGTCCATGTAAGCCACAATAATTCTCACTCACGTTTACCGTTGTAGTTATACTCAGACATTCAAAATACGCGGGCCATTGTAGATTTTTGTCAGACTTTTGAAGCACGGGGCAATGTTATTCCCCATCTTGTAAGCGCTGTTAAATGCATTCCTTCGTGTAATGTGTTTTGCGGCGAATGCTAAATGGGGAATTACATGGCCCCGTGCTTCAAATGTCTGAAAAAATCTCCTATGGCCCGCGTATTTTGAATGGCTCCGTATACAAAAGGGAATTTCGTTGTTTGTAAACCAGGGCCGTCACTTCAGGTTTTCTCAGGGGGCACTCATCGTGGAAGAAACTTGGCATCGATCCAGATGGGGGCCCACAGTAGTCGGGGTCAGAAGTGGAGTCGAAACGGGGATCCAAGGGGCGCAGAGCCGAGGCCCTGGGGGACCTGGGGGCGAAGGCCCAAGACCCCCCGCCCCTTTGGACCAGAAGCAGGAAAAAGTTTGAAATTTTGAAGTCATTTTCGGTGCAAAATTATTCATATTCTTGAAGCAAAATTTCGGGCGTTTGAGGTGCTTTGAGCTGTTCTGAGCATCATGCATGATGAATTTCGTCCGGTGTATAAAAGATTATGGGCGGGAAACAGTCCTAATTGAACATCTGCCAACAAAAACCTCTGACATTGTCATGTGCTTGGTAAGAATAATATGAACGGAATTTGAATTGGGCGAAACATTTTTTTTTGAACATTTTTTTTTTATTTTTAAACATTTTCCATCACAAATTCTTTAAAATACCCAATCGCCTGAAACCCAATTCCTCTAAAATTCCCGTTTATCTTAATCATCCATGCACTTGCCCCGATTTGCATAAACCAGTGCAATTAAATGCAAACTGGAATCGGAGTTTTCAACAGTGTCGATCCACTAATGAAAAAGCTTGTGTATGCACCTGACCAGTAGTGCGAAAATATTCCTGTGGTTCGTTTTTTGAACGGTTTTCATGTTGATTGTGTTTCTTTTTTTGCTGCGACATTTTGCTCTTCGCTTTTGTTCTGAACTGGGCGAGTTCGCGCCTTTGATCACCTCATTTTTGGGTCTGAGGGACGGATATTCCTTTTTAGAGAACTATCCACTTCAACTATGCGGGGAAATATGAATCACGTTGGTTTTGCAGGGTGCCGGTAACGATTTTTCTGCTACTCGGAAATCATAATTATTTATTTTATTTATTATTATATGGAGCAAAAAAGCACATACAAAAAGATTTGGTAGGCGGACGAGTGTAATAGCGCATAGCACAAAGTCAACAAATTTAAAAGAAATGTAAAAAAAACAACAGCAGCAAATGAACAAACAATTGAGCAACAAACAAGCAAAGAAAGAGACCAATCAATCAAACAGATAGATGGACACGAGCCAACTGATTTCGAGCATAAATAATTGTAGGTGAACGATGGGGGATGGATTCCAATCCCTCATGTACTGATCTGGGAAAAACGATTTGTGAAAATGTTTAATTTAATCAGTGGAGCAACAAAATGAAGCCCATTGTCAGTTCTCTGATGAGGATGTCGCATCACAAACTCTGCCAAAAAAGCCATGCGTCGCCCGTCAATAATGGCCACTAAAGATTGCACCATTTTGAGGGCTCGGCCAATCTTTTGGAACGAGTGTCGCTCCAGGGGGCCACCTCCACCAAAGACTCTGTCCCTTGAATCCCCGCCGGGTGATCCTCGCCCTCCGGACTCTCCGAGCTTTTGGCCGCTATGCTTCGCACTACTGATTTTTTCGACTTCCGACGCCCCTGGGCCCAACTTCACACATATCACGATACCGTGCCAGTGAAAACAGATGACATTTCAGGAGGCAGTAAGCCCCGTCTCCCCTCTTAATAAAACTACCCGCGTTGCGGTTCGCTTGCCAGCGAACTCAAGCACAACAAAAACAGAGTGCGCCATAAGTGTCGTTTGCCATGGTTGAGCTTCATTTAAGTTGTCATGGAAACGAATCCCATCAACATTGCCGCTTGTTGCAATGAATGTCTGCCTGACAAAAATCTTACCGTTTGGACGGGTCTCGCCCTAAAAAAGTCTGGTGATAATGTTTGTCCATTTCGACGGCTCGAAACACCAGGATCACCCTAAAAAAGTCTGCTGCAAAAAATCTGATCATTTGGACGGAGGCCAGACAATCGTGTTTTGACAAACTGATGCAAAAAATCTTACTGTTTGGACGGCCAACCAGATAAAAATCTGGCCACGCCCATCACCCTAAAAAAGTCAGCCGACAAAAATCTGTCCATTCTGACGCGGCTTTTCAGGGTCTTCAGCATACAGCTCTCGACATTGGGCCGATTTTTTAAACGAAGCCCATCTTTTACGCTGCGGATTATTTTCTTTTTAAATTCAATTTTGTACACAAAAAGAAAAGAATCCGCGGCCTAAAAGATGGGCTTCGTTTAAAAATCGGCCCATTGATGCGACGTTGCCATGGACACGGCTTCAACAGCGCTCGCAGCGGGCACTTTCTTGATTCGGAGCTCAGCTTGAACTCAAATGTTGGGGAATCGCGTGAAGCCCAGCTTCAACTTGCACTCCGCTCGCCCTCACGTAAGTTGAAGCGGAGTAATAAGCTTAGTGGCAATGGGGAATACGGGCCATTATATCTCAAAATGGGGGAGGGTCGAGCGAATTTTTTCATTGAAACTTTTCTATTCAATTTACCATATGGAATGGGTGCCACGCGAGATTTAAATCAACCCACACACAGACACGCAAATAGTCACACTATGGGGATTTTCGGGAGCCCATGTCTCCGAATTGGTGGGTCCGAGCGGAATTTTGTCACTGAATCTTTTCTTTTTTGTTTTCCTGGAGGGACGTAAAATGAGTTCTGTGAGACAATTACCTAAATCAATCCCCACATACATCCAAAAATTGCAAAAACTTTAGGGACTTTGGGTGCCCACATCTCTGAAGAGATGGGGTAGGAGCATGTTTTGACACTGAACAACTTTGATTCCAAAACAGGTATAAAGACCATGTTCTGGCAATACTGCCCAAGCATTAAGAATCACCCCCGGAAAGGAAATGTTCCGCAATTAGAGACGGCCGCTCGGTTTTTCGGAGGATTCGGCCAGAACACGGTGTTATACAATCACTCTATGGATATCTGCCAAAATCAATTCATTGTTGTGAATGAGCTTGGCCAAACCACATTTCTGCACCAAATTAAACCTCACACGGCGACCAGTTCACCTTGACTTCTGGGGAATACGCGGTATTCGACTCAAATTGAGGTCGTGGCCCATCCATCTTTTGATGCAGTCTTTTATGAACCACAGCGCTACCACCTTTGCACCCACTCAAACATCAACAGGTAACAGTTGAATGCAGCAATACACATAGAGACATCGCTGGGAGCACAATCCAATGCACCGAATTGAGGTTTTGTTGACTTCTAATTATTGTTGGTTGAATTTTACTATTTCAGTTGTGAAGCCATCAACAAATTATGCATCTCAAAGAAGGTGTAATGCAAGTAATGCACTCTAACGAGTGCTGTGCTCATTACAGTTTGTTTGCCTTGCCAATGTCACTTGATATCCTAAATTGAAATTTTGAAATGTTTCTCGAGAAACTGTTGGAAGCGCGTAAACGTCCAACGTCTATGTATTGTGGCTTCATTAGCGTGGTGAAAATCGCACTTCAAGAGCGAAAATGAGGCGCACAAGGTGCTGAGAGGGAACTTCGCCCACGTAGAACTGAAAAAGTGCTTTCGCACCGGAAAAGAAAATGGCATAATCGCACAAAATGTACGGAGTTGTGTCTCACTGTAGCAGAGCGACCGACCAGTCGACTCAGCGCATTAGCAGCCCTCAATCGGCAACCTGTTCATCTTCGGGACCACTATCGACCACACACCACGCTCAACAATTCGACCAAAGACGTGATGACGTTCGACAATCAAGACTTCATCGTCAACGCCAGAACCGTTCACTTATCGAGAGCCTTCTGAGGTACCTCGATGAACTTTTGGCCTCGAAACCAAAAGGTAAGTTCATTCTGGGGTTCTGTGCAGAATTCATCGAAAGTCCTCGAACACAGGCGATACTTTGAAGTACTTCTTGTTCTTACAGGGGCCATCTGATTTCAACAGAGCTTGATGCAACTTCACGCCTCACGCGTGTGTCAGTATGATTTGCGGCGCATGCTGCCATTGATTCTAAATGGCGTCTGAGTAAATTATGAACTCCCATGTTCGAAGACTTTTGATAAGGAGTGTAAAAAGTAGCTGGGGTTGCAGCAGATAGTTTTAGATTCTGCCGCAGGGTATACCCTGTTAATATGAAAATGTCACATTCGTGCAAAAAAGTGATATCGCCAGCAGTTCGGCTTGGAAAAAAGGGAGGTAAGACCAGGACCAATATCAGGTTTCGATTTTCTAGCCAATGCGCTAGCTTGACAAAAGCCATCGACAGTTGGTAAATCGCATCATGGTTACCAAATCGCAGACGTTATGCTCAAATTAAGAGCCTATTAACACATTACGGAATAAGAATACAACACTCTGCGTTTCCTTCTGCGTTTCGCCCGCCACTTCAAATGAAAATGAATCCACAAAATTTGCATTTGAAAATGTGAAAGTGCAGGACAGAACTGAAGTAAAAGTCCTCAACCAGGTTCCATACCTCAACACCAGCAAAGCACTTGTGATGCATTTTTGTCTAAAAATGGAAGAGGTGGTGCCACCAGCTCCGCTTCCGTCAAAAAATCCCGCAACAAATCAAAAATATCAAGTCACCACAACTTCTGGTCACGCTCTACCGCATATCGCTCAAAGCTTGCGGCTTCTATTTGTGTGATTTCCCTTGCGATAAGTTTTAATAAGAAGATAACAGATGATATATGGTTGTCATTTTCGAATTCATGACTTAAGACGGACGATAAGATACTCAGGAAATGGTCCTCCATTCTTTAGATTGATAGCAGCAAAAATCGCGAAATTAGAAGGTGCGCATGCATGCATGCAGTTGTCTTCAGGTACAATGTGCGGTGAAACATGTGAGACGAACAACTTGCAGACAAGTGTGGCGGATATGTTGTTATGTTTCGAAAAGACGCACGATGTTTCAAGGAGACAAAGCATTCCAATATTGATTTCGGTGGCATGTCTCGTAGATTGGTGAGGCGCAAAGATTTAGCAAAAAAGAGGAGCCTCAGTTTTGCATGATGTAGATTGCATAACTTGCAAATTAGTCAGGCGCAAACGAATTGATCCATGTTGCATAACTCGGAAATTGGCACGGCGAAAAGATTCAACAGAAGAGAAGGCGCATCCGCTTCGATTTTTGGTTGCATAACTTGTAAATTAGCATGGCGCAAACATTTGTCAAAAAAGAGCAGCATCCCATGGGATTCTTGTTGCATAACTCGTAAAATAGTTAGGCGCAAAGATTTACGATTGTTAAAAAAGAAGCAGCAGCCGGTAAGATTTGGTTGTTTAACTCGCGATTTAGTTAGGCGCAAAGATTTTTGAAAGCGAAGAAGCCGATTAGATTTGGGTTGCACAACCCGCGAATTAGTTAGGCGCAAAGATTTATTTTGGGTTGGATTTTGGGTTGGATTTATTTTGGTTGGGTTGGATTTGGGTTGCATAACCCGTGAATTAGTGAGGCGCAAAGATTTTTTTAAAGAGAAGGAGCAGCCGATTATATTTGGGTTGCATAACTCGTGTATTATCGGTTGGCGCAAAGATTAAAAAAAGAGAAGGAGCAGCCGATTATATTTGGGTGGCATAACTCGTAAATCAGTTAGGCGCAAAGATTTATTAAAAGAGAAGGAGCAGCCGATCATATTTGGGTGACATAACTCGTAAATTGCTGGCGCAAAGGTTTATTCAAAGAGAAGGAGCAGCCGATTAGATTTGGGTTGCATAACTCGAAAATTAGTTAGGCGCAAAGATTTATAGGTGAGAAGGAGCAGCCGATTATATTTGGATTGCATAACTCGTAAATTGTTGGCGCAAAGATTTATTTAAAGAGAAGGAGCAGCCGATTAGATTTGGGTTGCATAACTCGTAAATTGGTTAGGCGCAAAGATTTATCAAAAGAGAATGAGCAGCCGTTAAGATTTGGTGCATAACTCGTACATTAGTCAGGCGCAAAGATTTATTAAAACAGAGGAAGCAGCCGATTAGATTTGGGTTATGCATAACTCGAAAATTGGTTGGGCGCAAAGATTTATTAAAGGAAAAGGAGCAACTGTTTAGATTTGGGTTGCATATAACTCGTGATTGGTGAAAAGATAAGAGACGGCGTGAGAAGCAGAAATGTGAAGGCATGAAGCCATGAGTCAGCATGTTCGAATTTCATCAGAGTGGCATGACCTTTGTGCCTTTATCGGGGTGCATGGTCGCCTGTCCAAACGCCTTTCAAAGAGAGGGCTGGTCCAAAGCTCGCCACAGCAAAGCCGTTGCACCGATGATTGGAAAACACTTGCGCATGAAAACATCAATTTTGGTAGATAATGCAAAGCGATATTTTCGAAGCATTGAAAACATGGCATGGCTCTCATCAGGCCTTGAATTGAAACAGAAGAAAATTCGGGATGAAATTTGCTCGACGTTGCCAGCTGAAATTCGGTTTGCGTATATACGGTGGATGAAATGCATTTCATCTTCATCTATGTGTCTCGTTAAGCGAACGATTAAGCCATGCGTGAAGAGCAAAATTCAGGAAAGAAGAAAAAGTAAGGAGACGAATCCTATATTCTTTCCAAAATCCGACTTTATCTTTGGTCTCGGATGCAAAATTATTTCAACGAATTATATACGTATCTACTTGAAATAGTTAACGACGACGGATACACTTGCTTTCATGCTTTTCTCCACGAAAATTTATTGCTAGGGAAATTCAGTACAAATATTCGACACAATTTTTCATGAACACAGCAAGCCATTTTATGATTGTTGCCAAACGAGAGTCCGACTGTGCACCCTGCTGCTCGTACTCTAAGATCATTGCTTGGCTCTTTGGCTCTGGTTTCCACGCAAAACGAATTTTATTCTTGGTTGTTTTGCGGCGACATAACGCTTTCTTGCAAAACACGCATCCCGAATGAGGAATTTTCAAGGAACTTTCGGGTCGTATCGCTTCACGACAGGGGGGGAATTGTTGACCTGTGAAGACATCGTCCGCCACAAATATTGCCTCATTCTTTCGAACACAAGATGGAGAGCATTTTTTTTTTTCAACTTTTCTGTGCGCACAAAATCAGTACCAGTAGAACACAAGAATCCGATTACTGCCATCTGTGCAAAAACATTGCAGAGATTCGTTTTCAAATCGTGACCTTTGTCAACTTCTGCATGCGCATCTTGAGATCCTACCCAAGCTAAGAAAGGCGAAAAGACTTTTTTGCCCTGAATGGTATCCAGAAATTTGCTGCTTCACTCAACACCAAATTTTCGCGACTTGTTCTTACACCACATCGCGGTTCTGTTGAAGGGATAGGGGAGATTACCGAAAATTTCACCAAGATGTTGAATTCAGGACGCAAAACATCGTGTGACAATGGTGTTGGGCATAAAACTGCACCAGTCACTGAGTTGAAATAGGATAGCTCCAGGTAATGGCATACAACCTTTACTTCCACGTTTGAGGAATTTTGGCGGTCTCATTGAATTTGAATTGGATTGTTTGTTTTTGGGGCGAACCCCTTGTCGAATTGAATAACCGTTTTTTTTGTTTTGAAATTGAATTGGTTTCTCCCATCGTGACATTTTCCTTCCGTATGCCAACTTCCTCAGCTCGCTCAAAGCGTGTGATTTTTCGTCAGCATTGCATGAATTTCATCAACTGTAACTCACTGTGCAATTCCTCCACCGTCCACTCTTCACGTTGACAACTTTCGCTCGTTCAAGCGGATGTATTCCACTCAAATGTGCATTCTTACACAGATTCCGTTCTTGGCATTCTTGCCAATTATTTATCTCCTTCCCAATATGATTTTTCACTCTTTATTTGATAACAGTTCCAAAAACCTTGGTTGCAGTTCGGAATACCGGCCGACATTAATTCAAAAATGCTGGTCTGAACGAGTTTTCACACACGATGAAGTCCCCTATAAACAAGACAGGAATATTAGGTTTAGGATCATAGGGATAGGGGGAAGTGGATCGAATGTCATCTGGGTCGAATGAATGACTTTTAGGTCGAATGTTGTTTTGATCGAAGCGGCGTTTGGTCCGAGTGGCTTATTTTCCGAATTGCCTTTGGATCGAATGCATCTTGGTTCGAATGGTTTTTAGTCCGAATGCATTTAGGTTAGGTTAGGTTTGGGTTGGGTGCAGTTTTAGTATATCGCAGAGCGCAAGAGAGCGAACTCGTCCAGTCCAATGTCGGTATTCCGAACTACAACCCCAGTCTGTTATTGCGGAGCAGGCCGCAATTTCGCAAACGTGATTTGCTTGGTTTCTCTGCGCGTTTTCAAAAATTAAACATTTCCAAACCTGATCTGACCTGCCTGCCCTTGCCTTCTGTGGTCTTCGGAACTGCAACTCTTGATTTTTTTTTGATCGCCACGTGATTTATAATTTATGTTTTTTTTGCGAAGTATATTATGCGTGAATTTATTCTGTCGCATGTTGTTTAATCACAATTCTTTTTTCTCGCTGGTGTGTTTCTTCCCGCTTCGTGTGTATTTTCCCCAGAGGGAATGTCTGGGGTAAAAACATTCCCTCTGAGTGATCTTGCGCGTGGGTGTCATTTTGGCGGCACGATTTGAGCGATATTGCTCAAAATTTCGCAAAAATATCGAAACGGGTTCCCTTCTCAAGAGGGCGTGGATTTCCGCATCAAAATGAGAATCTAATACACCAGCAAGGGAACCAACCATGCTTTCTGCTATGAGGCCATTTTGACATGGAGGGTGCAGCCTATTTGCATTTCAAAAGGACCTGCCGCAGTTTCTGACATGTTTTCACGTCGCGACATCGGTAAAAATTAAATGCACGTTTCGCAGTTCCGAGGATATCTATATAGCAAACCATTTTCTCATGGACAGCCTACGCAAACACCCCCATAACATTCCCGTCACAGTTCGTTCACTACCCGTGAAAGAGGAAAGGAATTTGTTCGATAAGTTGCGAATGAAAATGGGAGATTGTTGACCAAGCTATTTTACCACATACAGGGTGAGTCGGAAAGGTATGTGAATATTTATGTGAGGTGTTCCTGACTCCGAGGCAAACAAAATGTAGCGAGAAAATTTGGAAAAATGCCCAATTCTGGATTTATGGGCCCCAAAGGACCCTAGGAGGAAATGGGTAAAAAAGTAACATGTCAGAAAGTTTTCAAATTTACCAGATTTTTCCTCACAACACAAACAAAAATAACAAGAGCAACCTGTCTTTGAAAAATTGCCTTGTTCAGGTGTCATGGGCCCTCTAAAGGCCTCAAAATCGATCCCAGTAAACACAGTTCGAATTTATGCATGGGATTATTTTTGGCCTTTGATGGCCCATAAATCTAAACTAGACGAAAGCATTGCTCATCACGCTCTTATCTTTTTCAAAGGATTTCCATGGAACAAATCTAGTGAGTTTGAAAACTCTGTCAAATTTTACTTTTTATTGGAACGCATGAACTCCCTATGGGCCATTTTGTGTGTCTTTGGGGCCCATAGATCCAGAATGGACATTTATCTATTTTTTTTTCATCGTACCACCGGAGAATGGGAGTCATTCGTTTTGAAAAACAGACTGCCGTATTTTCAGAGTGTACAGTTAATTGGATAAATTTGTTGCTGTATTTTATGCCGAATTCGTTTCGCAATAGCAATTTATGTTTTCCTCCATACACGGCGCATTAATCGCTTACATGTACGAAATACAAATGAGAAACGCAGGCATGAAGGGCTGTGGAAATTTTGTTCCCAGAGTACCTTCACATGCTCGCGATAAAGCCAGACAGATCCTTAAATGATCCTAGAATCACTTCCATTAAACCTATTTCCGAGCTTTAATGAACCCGTCGACATTCTGAGAGAGAATTTTGCGGCAGAAATTTGCACAGCGGGGCTAACACCACTTTATCCGCATCAACTTGCTCTCGCAGTCGCTGTTTGAAGCCATCGGAAATGTGATTTCAGCTTTCAGAATTTCCACCGAAATAAAAATGTCGCAGGATTGAAAGAGACAGGGAAAGGAAATTTTTTTCGCCGTAGACTTTTTGGTAAAACTTTGAGAATAGCACATTATTTTTGATTGTGTTGAGAAGCTAATTTTTATTGGTTTCTTGCAAAATATGGGGCCACTTTTTGAGTATTATAGAGTGAGTCCAACTCACAATGCAGTGCGGCTATCAATCTGCAATATCGTTTCATTTAAGGTTGTCTCCTTTCACCCGAAATTTTCCCTTGCTTTTATTATAAATCTGTCACTTGCGTGACTCGCCAGCCATCTCCAAACGTCCACCACCATAATTTACTAACACTGCTGTCGGTGGTCTGAACGGAGACGACTCAGGTCAGAACAGAGTTCCGAGAAAAGCAGCACTCTTTATTCCAGCAAATGTTGCCTTTTAGTTCACAAGCAATATTTTTTCAGATCATGTACGAAAAAATACAGTCAACAAAAAGTCATGGCGGCAAACTCCAAATGGTTTGATGCAACTTCACGCCTCACACGAGTATCATGATGTTTTACGGCGCATTTTACCAGTGATTCTAAATGACGCCTGATGAGTAAAGATGAACTCCTGCATGTGTACGAAGAATTTTGGCTTGGCGTGTGTGCTCAACATGTCAGAATGATCAAAACAACCAGCTTAAAAACGTTTAAAGACATTTATATTTTGGAGCAGCCTCTGCAACCTGCAATCTGCAATCTGCAACCTTGGAATCTGAAACCTGGATTGGCATTAATCTGGAGTTCATGTCCCCACGGTAATAAGTCCCACAAACATTGACAAGACTCTTACTCTAGATGCAAAGAACTCGAGACAGGAACTAAAATCTTCTCATTTCAAGATGAGTGAACAAAGGAGAATTTCTATAAGGGTAGAGCATAAACCAATACAGCGGCAATATCTGCAATGGAAAAAGCTGCAGAGATCAAGTTCCATCGATTCCGGAAGGACAAGTCCCGTCGATACCATGGCTGAACAATGATGTAACCAGAGGGGAAATGTTCAGTGGACAATGGGGAACATCTCAAACCGGATTTGGATGTGCATGCGCACAAGTTGGAAACTTATGGAGAAGAGCTGAATCCGATGTTGCCGTGTTGGAAAAAAAACTTTGGAAACAGTTATGCTGCTTCACTCACAAAAATGCTCCCATGCACCACCTGGAACAACTCTTCGCTGTTCCACTCCATTCGAAACAACTTCTCCACTTGTTTCCTCAGCACTTAGTTCACAAGGACGAAGCGAAGATCTTGGCCCATTACGTGTACAAAAGTTGGCATTGCGTAATAGCTAAAACCCAGGAAACATTTCTCTGCCGATCACTTAAAAATCCAGCGTACAGGGTGCACCGTTTTAAGTTCGCCTGTGCGTCTAATTAAACCTCGCTAGTTTTGGAATGTGTAACTAACAAACATGTGCATCTGATTCCATTCCAAAATGGGAGGCAAAATTTTGATCTCTGTGCTGCACATTTAAATCTCTCGTTTCCCAATGGTTTTGAAACCATTTCCATCATTTGAAGAAAACTTGGAAGAATTCAGTTCAAACCTGTCGTGAATGCCTGTTTGGGCAAATACCTGTTCCATACGTATTAAAGTCCCGATCCCCCAAAAAACGGGAAAAACGTTTGGAACGGCGGGGCCGTAAAATAAATGCAGTGAAGGTAAAATCAGGAACAAGGAATGGCTGGGAAAGGGAAAACTTATTAGCACACGTCTAACCCTCGACCAAAATACGCTATAAGGTATTTACGATTCTGAAAATACTGAAGTATGCTAAAACCCAGGAAACATTTACACAGTGAGGACAGCGTTCGCAGAATATTGGCACCGACGGATCTAGACATAAATGGGGAGACATGAAATTGCAAAACGAAATACCATCCCCAAGAGTGCAGGTACTCAGATTTTTAGGTCAGCGTGTCTTTGCTAAAAGCAAAGGGATCGACTGGTTTTCTCGAGAAATGAGGCGTGCATTCTCAATAAACTGGAAGCAAGGAATAAACTTCACAGGAAGTTTTTAGTTTTGTGCAAAGAAACAACTTTTCCGTTTCGTGTGCGATTGAAAGCGTATTCCATTACACGGTTCCGCCCAAGTACTTTCGCGCGCTTCTTCTGAATAGCCTCTCCGTAAACTCACAAAGTGCTGCAGCCGATGCACGTCGTGGCAAATGGAAACCTAGAACAGGATATCAAAGAAATATCTTCTCAAAAAACGGTGAGTCAGAAAAAGCTTCCCAAGCTTCAATGCGAATTACGAGTATATGTTGTGGAATGTCAAAGCCCAGCATGCCGTGTAACAACTTATAATGTTGAAATGACAAACACATGGATCGAACCATGCGTGTTGCGGAGGCAAATGAAAAAGATTGAAGCAAAAGCATGTGTGCTTGATGGCATGTGAAACAGTGAGCTTGAAGAACTGGATTGAATTGTCGAGTCGAATATCAGATAAGCAGCGAATTCCTGCACATTTTCCATCTGCAGTTAAATTTTTTGCAAATAAATGGAGCCTTTTCAGTGCATAGCCCTCATGAAGCCTTGTAGCACAGCATGCCCCTGCACGGAACTGCTGAAAGCTCTAAAAGGCCACCTGTTGGGCAGAGATATATCAAAGCATGCCGATCACCAAACAGTGCTGTATTTGTATTGTATTTTATTTTGATTTGCTATATAAATGCAAATATCAGTTTTAGAATAATGTGACAAGACAGCACATGAACAACATAAAACCACATTTTGAGGGCAACATTTGTAAAACTAACGTGGAGAACAAAATACAGAACTGATAAACAGATTGATATAGGCTATGAAATCAAGAAAGAAAGAAAAATGCAAAAGGAATTGACCCATACCTTGTCCAAACGACTTGCGATGATGAAACAAAAAGATCAATTTAAAATGAGGAAATGAATTATCAAGTTCATGGTATTGAAAATATGCGAAATTTATTAATTTTTTTTATAAATTATAAAAAACATATTAATAAATATGTGCTGTTTGTTTCTTGACATACTACATATGTACCTGTGTTTATAAGCATTGTTTATGAACATGTTTATGAACATCGCCAATGTTAAAAAAGTTTTTAAACAAATGCATGTTTGTAAACATTGTTAATAAAAATTTCACACTTGTTTTGTTTTTTCTAATTTTTGTTTTTTTATCCAGTTTTGTTGTCATGGCGAAGGAATAATTGGTTGAAATTTGTCACTTTTTCTGCACATGTCGTTCAGTTCTGAACAATCAGAAGGGTTAGAGTTTCGAATTGGCACCTACCGCCGCAACCGCCGCAACCGCCGCAACCGCCGCAGCCGCCGCAACCGCCGCAGCCGCCGCAACATTTTGATTTTCCAGCCGCAACCGCCGCAACATTTTGGGATGCCCGCCGCAACATTTTGGAAATTTTTCTTCCATTTTGGTGTTCTGGTATTTTTCAGGTCTGTGTTGAGGCTGTCGACAGGATTCATGCAAATGGGCGATTGTAATGACGGGAAGAAGTGGTTGAGATAGATGAGGCCAAAATCTGGAAACGCAAGTACAATGTCGGCCAATATTTGGCATTCATGAAATCGGAACATGGTCGTGTTCGGGTTTTTCCACGTCCTGGGCAAGCTCTCTGGCCAATTATCATAGACCACATATTGCGAGCCGGGGACAGTTAGGCTACACGTATTATGTCACGACTGTTCGGCCGATTATGCGGAACTGTGCACTGTCCGTTATGAACACTTGACGGTGAATTACACCTAAAATTACACCTTTTATGTCCGCACACTCAACACAGAGAGCACATGGCGTAATGTGAAGCGGCACCTCGTAAGGGGAAGTACCAGGCGAGAAATGTTGGGCGAACGACTCTGTGAGGATTAACTTATCCTGAGTGTCGTTGAATTAAAAAAGCAAAGTGGCCGAACAGTCTGACATAATAACTGTCCCCGGCTCGCAATCTCGTTTCGCCTGTTTTCAGGATATGGGACAACCCGAATACGACTATACGTTCCGATTTCATAAATGCCCAAATATCCATGTAACCTCGACGTTACGGCTTACATTGTTACTTG
This sequence comes from Sinentomon sp. SZTP_YWyxl, assembly GCA_030068105.1. NCBI lineage: Eukaryota > Metazoa > Arthropoda > Protura > Sinentomata > Sinentomidae > Sinentomon > Sinentomon sp. SZTP_YWyxl. The sequence goes on from JASGXE010007122.1 coordinate 20,980, forward strand.
TGTTTCCACATTTTGGTCTCATCAATCTCAACCACTTCTCCCCGTCATTACAATCGCCTATTTGCATGAATCCGGTCGACGGCCTCAATATACAGACCTGAACAAACACCAGAACACCAAATTGGAAAAAAAAATTCCAAAATGTTGCGGCGGTTGCGGCGGGCATTCCAAAATGTTGCGGCGGTTGCGGCTGAACAATCAAAATGTTGCGGCGGTTGCGGCGGTTGCGGCGGTTGCGGCGGTAGGTGCCAATTCGAAACTCTAACCATCAGAAGGTACGAGTGGCTAAGATAATGCCTTTGCTCGCTACAACCTTTTCCGCCTATGCCAGACTGATTTTTGTTCGCGACGAGCGCATGTCTCTATACTCGTAAATCAAGTTTTTGCCTCTCATCTCGTGGTGATTTTTATCGCAGTATCCATCAGTTGAAAAATTTCGAAGCTGCAGTTGAGAAAAGTGAAAGCTGTATGAGGTAAATAGTGAATGCTGTTGACTGCGTAGTGCTGCGGTGGAATTCTTGCGACATTTGCGTTTGGCGATTCCTTTTTTCTTCTGATACACGGTCCACGACTCATATTTTAAAATTGTCACAATCCCTCCTCAAGGAGGGAGGGCAGCCCTCACCCCTAAAAATTAATTTCCACTCCCTCGAAAAATGCCAAGAATCCAACAGACAAACTTTGGCTTTGACCTCATTAGAAGCAAGAACGGGCAAATTTGTCGTCAAGAACATTCGCGATAGAAACTCAGATGCAACCTTGGGTCAGGTTATTGCGTCGCCAATTTCGCTATTTCCCCATAGCGCGAGCAATGCCTGTTTCTGCGGTTCCAGAGACGTGAACTGCGTTGCTTTATGGAACAATTCTCCATTTGCAATCAAGAAGTTGGAGCCCTTTTATTGTTCGAAAAGGGAGGTTATAAGAAACCTCCCTTTTATTGTTCGAAAAGGGAAGTCCCCCTGTTTCCGTTTCACGCTGTTTTTCAACAGTTTCTTTCCACGTACCATAAGAGAGTGGAATGCACTTGCTCCGAGCCACTCTCTCGTTGTCAGTTATCTGCAGAGAGCAGCCAAGTATCATATCCCGATTTACCCGCTCCAATCGGTCGAGTTTTCCATCATCACTGGCCTTTGCTGTTTGCCCTTTGCTTTTTCATTGTTGTTTTTGTTTTTTATTTTTGTTGAATGTTTTTATACCTCTGACGCTTCACTATGTTGTGAACAGTACAATAAAATAAATAAATAAATAAATAAATAAATAATTTTCAAAAATAAATGCAAAAATGATTGAATGAACCATGTGAAGCTACATGCAGAACGTTATGGCCAGTTTGTTATAGTGAGTCGAAAATACCTTACCTACAACCCTTATCCCGCAGCAGTAAGTGTGGGAATTGGAAGATAATACCAACCTACCAGAGACCTACTTCATTTCTCGGCATGACCACCAATTCAAAATAAGAACTCTTTCATGCCCCAGGACTAATGTGGATAAATTTTCTTTTCTTTAGAGAACGATTCCTGACTGAAATTCCTTACCCGCAAAAATTTTTAAACCCCCAATTTCTATAAATCTGCTGAAAGCACGTCTTTACGTATTCTTTGGGAGCTCCATCCATTAGGTTATGTTCGCTGTTATTGCTCTACGCTCCAATTCCACTCCGATACCTACTTGCTGTCGTTTCAAGGCTTTTTAGTTGCGTCTTCAATGGTGAAGTTCTCTTGTGCTTTCTAACATTTGTTTTTGTATCTTGCATTATAAGTTGATATTTTTGCACATATGAAACGGGGACAAGCCCCTCCATATAAACAATTCAATACCTCTTGCTAGGTTTCACTGGCCTGTGCTTGTTCGCATGGTCGTAAGAAAGTAGATTTCAGGAAAGGGTTGTTTGGCAAACTCTTATCCCTGAACGAACAAAGAATGATTAGGGGCTTCCTCGTTCTTTTGCGCAAGTTCAGTTGCAAAGAAAATCGGATTTTTGCAATTCAGGTTGGTTTGAGCTTCGCACTTTATAAAATAGGTACCTACACGTCCAAAATCTTGGAGAAAATCGGATTTTTTCCGATTTGGTTTGAAATTTGGGTTAGTTTGAGCTTCGCAAGATATCAAACACTCCATGGTGGCATGGCCATTGTAAGAATGGTAGCATTTTCTGGCACCCAGTGCAGACATCCATCTCCATTTCAACAAAACAATTCCTCAATGAAAAACTGCTGGCCATCTGTGTTTAAAACGAAATTATGTTTATTTGAGATCATGTTGCAATTTTAAACAAGGCGAAGCATTAAAACAAGGCGAAATCAAATAAAAGATCAATGAGGTCAACTAAATACAGTTATGTTTGGACTGAGAGTTTGAGTTTGCTTTCAAGTTGTTTAGAAACGCGAACAGATGAAATATCTGCCGGAGTGGCCATTTCCCGAGTGAGGCACTGTACATTTTGTGACACCCTCAATTCCTTGAGGCGGTGGCAATGATCGCAAAAGCGAATTTATAGTTTCACGGAAATCCATTTTACGAGCAGGGTTTTTCAGTCAATGCGAAGATATCATGGAGTTGGCCAACTTCCTTGCCTTCAATCACTTTCGGTTTTTCTTTTCGTTCTGCCTGCAAGGAACACTGAAACATCAAAACAGCAGCGGCGGAGAAACGTTAGCACACCGTTTGCTGTGACATGTCTGTGGCCGGTTCACGATGAAAACTTTGATGATTGTTGAATGTCGAACGTGCGTGCGCGAAATTCGTTCCCACTCTGCGCTGCTCTTCTGGTGAATTTTCCAACGTTTAACCGGTATTTTCCAGCCACAACCCTTGCGAGAAGTGCGAGAAGGGTCTCGCGATGTGCGATTTGCCGTGGCGAAGATGCGGTCTCACCCGCAGCAGCAGCTCCCAAACGCCGTGTTCTTTTTCCGTTTGCAAAAAATCTGTGCGTCCGCGACATTTCTCCAAACAAATTTATGGTTGATGCTGTCGTTAACACCAAAAACGTTGAGAATCCTCCCAATCCCTTAGGTGTGTTTTCTGCTTGTGGTGGACATATCCCGATTTTGCGCGAGACCAAAAAAGTGAAAAAGAAAGTAAATCCAATCCAATCTAATCTATCGATCCTACTCCAATCCTACTCTCATCCTACCTATGTATTGTTCCTATGTATTGTGGCGGCGGAAAAAGATTGCTCACACATGTGTTTTTCCCATTCAACTGTTGCCTCCGAAACTTTTTTTCTTTCTTTTTACTCTTATGCATTTGGTAGAAATCAAAGTGCCAAATTGCAACGGAGCTTTCTAGAGGTGTCAGATTTTGACATTAGTGATGAAAGAGGATATTTTACAATTTACAGCAAGGAGTTTTTGCAAAATCTCAAGAATGGAAATTTTTTCACATGTATGAGTCTTTTTCTGCCGCCAGTATACTACCCTACTCTAATCTGTGTGTTGTTCCAAATGTGTTTTATCTTCTTTTGGGGTGGGGGGTCGGAACTTTAACATGTGGTGAGATGGAGTGTCCAATACAATAGGCCACCGGGTCATCATCTTTCATCAGACCAGCGAGACCCGAAGACGTAAGTCGTCCACATTTAGCATGTGCAATCAATTGGTGACATTTCAAATTTTCCATCTGTGTGGAGTTCAACTGCGGAGACAAATCTGACGGGGAACATACCTGGGCCGAAATTTTAAGTCCGAATGGCTTTAAATTAGACTAGAATAGGTAAAGTTAGCTTAGGATGGTGTAGAGGTTCGGTTAGGTCAGTTTAACTTGAATTTGATGAAGATTTTGCGAGATTGGCGTCATTCGATCCTAAGTTTTTCAGACCAAAGTATCCCGACCCAAATCCGAGGTTGCGAAGTCAATTTTTGCCATTGAAGTAGATTGTTAAAATTTACCTCGCAACTTCGGATTTGCCTAAATGCGGAGTTGAACTCCTCACGGTAAAGTCATTTTTGCAGGTTGCACAAGCAAGACAGACATCCAGTTCCATAGAACTGCACAAAGACACAGTTCCATTGAACTTTGAGGCAAAGTCATCAAGTTCCATCGTACTATCGAAGCCAACCATCCAGTTCCGTTACTGTCAAAGCCAAACATCCAGTTGCATTGTCCTGTCGCAGCAAGATTATTTCACATTATCAACCATGCAAGAGTTTGGCTTTGGCAATCGGTCGCAAAATGAACAAGCTGAAGCCAAAAGCAAAACGTGGATTCCTGTGCTGGACAAATTCTCAGTTCGATTGCCTTTCTATAAGTGCGTCGAGTGGTAGCAAACCAAACCAAACACAAATTTTCGATATCCTACCCCTTCACGAACATCGTCTCTCTACTTCAGACAGGTTTTTTAAAACTCACGCACATCAGGTTTTCAAATATTGAAAAACTCGATCGTGCATGAACTCGAGCATGGGTTTGACTGGCTGTCTTTGCTGCAGGTTGGGAGTAAATTTAGGAAACCCCGAGCCTTGCATTTACAACAAATCAACCCATTGCCCGATGTGCGTGGAATACCAAATGTGAGTATGCGTTGCTCAAACGAATATTTAGGCTATAGTTGAAGCAGAGAAAAAGCAATTTGAAAAATAATTATCAAAATTGGATTTGGAAGTGACGGGTTTGCTTGACGTCCCCCCGAACCGACCAAGCAGTGCGCAGTTTATGCGAATCCCAGAGAAGAATATGGTATACTTATATGGAACAGGACGCTGGGATGGGATGTGAACTGACCCTGGACCCTTTCTCTCCCTCACTTTACCGGTTACCCATATGAGCGTAGCAACAAAGATGCAGGACGGATAGAGCAAGCTTGCTCTGTTCGTCCTGACGGATGTTTCAAAACAAGAGCACGCTCATTGTGTGTGAGCAGCTTTCCTGGAGATCCTGCAATGTATGTATTTTCCGTGTTGTACTTGCATTTAAAAGGCCCACGTTTTACTGACACCTTTGTGCTGGAAAGACTGCCACCCGTGGCATCGGACCAAAACAAGTACAGCAGCTTCTTCAGAAGGCCCCCGATGTGAAAGCTCCCTATGTGACAAAAATCAAGTTGCTGAGCGTCAACTTTTCACCAGACACCCTACATTTCGGAATAAATTTGAATGCATGCGTTTTTTGGATTGGGATATCCTGTGACACCCAACTTGCGTGTTTGTCCACAACATCCGCTTTTCACTTCAACGCAAATCTCTTATCCACACAATCATTATCGAATTGAAGAGGGCATTTGATTAAATTTCAAATTGCCAAGAAGACCTTTTTGATGCGATTTCTTCGAACCTTTCTGGTCGATTTTCTCCAATAAAATAAAATGGTGCGACTTCTCGAGAACTTACGTTAATTCTTCAGGGTTCCATCAGGACAGCAAGTCAGGCCCTTTGTCAGGCTCTCAGCAGACGACCTTATCAATTATTGCCCAATTAAATCATAACCATACCATGTGAATATTCAAATGATTTTTTGCGAAATCCAAAATTGGTGCGCGAAATGGGGAATGAGTATAGGTACCGATAATGAAAATCGAAGGCCCAGAGACTGCGGCAAAATAGCACCAGTGATTTTGAGCCAGATGATACAAAATTGCACCAGTTGAATTATTCACAACTTCACTCTTTGCTTGTGACATCTTCCGATTATTTCTCCAGGAAAGGGTTTGGACCTATGTATTGGGTAGGTAAAGACCACCTTCTGCAATGCAAGATCTAGAAGAAATGTCCGCAATCACAATGTGCCCTGTACTGTTTGCAACGTTCAACACATCACAAGTTGCATTGCTTTTTGGAAATCTATCTCCTACCGGTAGAACCCTTTTGTTCCGCTAATGATGATGATGAGGCAAAATGGCCCTTCAGGTGACCATCATCGAACTGCTCTCAGGCCACTTGGAAGTTGGATTTTTTTTAATATCTCGCATCCGAAACAAACGATGTTTACAACTTTTCACACGGTTAAAGATTGCACGGCAGCCATGATGGAGACATTTTCCCGTTGAGGGCTTGATTTTGTCGCATTCGCCCTTGAATGACCTGTCCAATTTGGTCTTCAGTTTAAAATTTTCCTTTTCTCTGGAAGGTTCAACTTTTTTGGTTTCGTCACCAAAAGTTGCATTTGTTAACAAAATCGGATTGACCCCACAAACTTGGCGATACTCTATTTCAGACAGTTTAAATCTAATCAAGCACGCAGTTCACATTTTGACAGTTCGAAAACACGAGACTCATTTTTGCAGCCGATGTGTGAGATGCCAGCGGTTGCAATTTTCGTGCACCGGCAAAATCAGGGGTACCAGTCCCCCAGATTTTCAAAGAAACTTCCAGTTCATCGCAGGTCAACCTATGTGTCATTGCGCCGAAAACCGTTATGCCGCAGGTCAACAAAGCGGGGTCTGGGCGGCAGCCGCAGCGGGGTTCCAAGGGTCAGAGCCCCTGGCAGAGAGTTGGGGAAAAGCTGGAACTTTCTCACAAACGGCAACTTCTGCAAACTGCGCCAAGGTTAAAGAAATACCTCGGAAAAATGCGTTGCGTTGAATTCACTCGAGAGATATTGGTGTTTGCAATTTGGAAGTTTGTCCATCTCATCCCGAATCTTTTCTCTAAAAGAGCTTTGAAATCGTTCACTAAACACAAACTCAAATCACAGATTTTCACGGTTCATGGTTGCACAAAACTAGAGTGCAAGAACAGGCCAACAGATTTTCATGGTTCATGGTTGCACAAAACAAGAGTGAGTTGCACAAAACAAGAGTGCAAGAATGGGCCAATCAGTTTCGAGGCTTGGAGTTTTTTGTTGTTCCCACAGCTTGTTCATTGTTGGACGGAGGGAGAGTGGCAAGATAATACAGAATTTACAATTCGTGGCATCTTGACTGAGGCGAATTTGATGCTGCCGGCCTGCCAAATGACACACCTGAGAAGCAATTTAGGTGTCTATGAATTCTCCCCCCACTCTCAAAGGGGTCAATATCCGGTGAAAATCCTCCCTTCCAAATTTCATGCCAGGTGGACGCGAGCCGCCTAACCCCCAAGCCTTGCGGGGCTCTTGCTCTCAAAAAAAAAATGCGTGATTTCTCCCAGATCGGATTTCTCACCACTTTTGACTTCCTCCTGCTTCTGCGCCAAGCCGAGTTCACCCGTACATCTCACGGCCACATCGAACCCAACAGTAC
>JASGXE010007123.1:0-27552 GCA_030068105.1 Sinentomon sp. SZTP_YWyxl
AAACTCACGTACAAAACGGTTTTGTACGTTTACAAAAAAGTGACGTACAAAACTGGCTGTCGGCTAATTTTATTTGTGTGGATGTTATGTACTCACAATCAGACGTACACAACTGGTACAATTCCCTGGACGCAGACGTACAAAACTCACGTACTGTACGTGCACATCCCTGCTTGGATCTCTCGGATTTCTTCTTCGACGTCTCTGATCCTGCCTCCGGACCAATGGGAGATGACTGTCTTGCCTCTCAAGATAGGAAGATGTTTCCTCTCAGCTCGACGAATGTTTGAATCGCCAGCCACGATCACATACTTGAGTGGTTCAGCTAGGTTGATCTGTGAAATATCAGGTAAAACCTCTGGTTCTTGGACTTCGCCCTCATTGATGGACTTCCTGCTGACTCTCCAGTTTTGGATTTTCTTGCAGCGACGTTGCTGAATTTTGTTGGATGCCACATTCGGTTGCTGCTCAGAGATCTGGATGCCTCATCTTCAAACTTGAAAACCTCGTTTTCAACCTGCGAAAGAAGAGCAAATTTGTCAGCTGTAGGGACAGGTGCTGGCCCTTAGGTAGCTTTGGGGGATGGTGTGCCCTGAATCAGGCCATGACCTGAATCAGGAGCTCGATCTGCTTGGACTGCATGCTGGCAACTTCCAACAGCTGTTGAATCAATTTTCCTTGCGTCATTTTCCTAAATGAAAGTTACCTGGATCCCTGAAAAACTAATCTTGTGTGTGACTCAGAGGGCAATACAGAACCAAGAGAAAAGTCGGTGCGAAAGAAAAATCAAATGCAACGACAATAAATTATTCATTGGTCGAACTGCAGGACAGGATTTTTGGCTGCAGGTTCCGTTTCACACGAAGGAGGACTCCTCCACCAGATTTTGTTCTTTTGCTGCGGAAAATTGCATCATCCCATGCAGACATTCCCAAAGGCACGGTGGGTCTTAGGGGTATATTTTTTTCCTATCCACTTCCGCATGCGCGTCTCTGATTGGTTGTTAGGAATTCCAGCCAATTTCAACATCCAATTTTCAAAAGCTAACTAAACCTAACCTGACCTAACCTAACCAGGGCCGAAGGAAAAGGGAGGTATGGGGGGCGCCTTGTACCCCCAAAATTCTTGGAATTTGACTGAAAGTTGGGAAAATCAACTTCGACTTGAAAGTTGGGAAATTGGGAAAAATTGCAGAGTTTGCATTTGTAAAAAACGTTCAAATGAGAAGCAAAAAAAATCAGCTGGAAGAATTGATTATTTTGATTGTGACTAAAAACATAACAGAGTTAGTGTTAGCTACCCAGCCCCAAACCAGACTGAGTTGGGTTTGGAATCCCAACCTGGCTGATTTCGGGAAGGTGTCCCAACTAAACTGGGTCGAGATTGGAATCGCAGCCCAACTGGGGTTTCGTTGGCAGGTATCTCGAGCCAACTGAAAAAAATGCTTCCCAACGCAACTGAATTGGAGTTGGAATCACTGCCCAACTGAGTTGGGGTTTGAACCAGAGCCCAACTGAGTTGGGATTGGATCCCAACATGACTGGGGTTGGAATTTCAATTCAAGTGAGTTGGAACTGACTTCGTAACCAGGTGAGTTGGGTTTGGTGTGCCAATCCAAATCAGTTGCAGTCAGCAGTTTGAACCAAACCAAACTGTGCTGGGATTGTGACATCTGAATGTCAGAATCATAATTTTTTATCTTGTGAATGAAGATGTTTTTGTTCCACTGCTTCAGAGAGGCACTTCCAATCAGTGACAATGCGCAATAAGATGTCTTCCACCCAGTTTTTCAACTCTGTTGATCTTGATTCACAAAAGGAATACCTAGGCATTTTCAGATATTTTGATGTTTTACCTCTCTGCTCTCAAAGTTGCAACTTTGGTTTCTCAAAAGAGATATCAAGTGCTGGAAGGCATGCTGTTAAGAAAAATTGAATAGATTTAAAATGCACTGTGAGATTTGCCTTCCATAAAAATCAAACCCAATGAGGTATATTTGACCAGCCCTCGTGGCGCAGTGATTTGCATGTCGGACTCATGATCAGGTGGTTACGGGTTCGAATCCCACCCAGGACACGAGATTTGCCGTGGCACAAAGTGTGTGCATCCTCCCTCGCGATGCATGGTGAATTCGGTCGGGAAGGCAGACTTGTGGCCAGGCTGTTAGTCAGTCCTTCGGATGGGACTTTAAGGAGTTCCCGTGTGCAGCATCACACTGCGCACGTTAAAGAACACCTAGCTCCAGGTCCAAGACAGAGGCCTGGCAGTTTACATGAACACAGAAGCCACTTGATATCACCCGCCGATACTCGACGTCGGTTCTCCTGCGGGTTGGCTGTGCCATAAAACCGGTAGTGTCGGCACTTGTGACTGAGGTCTTTGTGCCTGGAGCGGTGGGTGCTCCAGCAATTGCACTTGGGAGGAAACCGGTACCTCACCGGGCTCCATGATTGGGTGACTGGAGCGGTGGGTGCTGGAGCAGCTACTCTCAGGTGGTATTTGCCTGTACCTCTCCGGGACCATGGCTGACATCACAACAAAACATGAACGCTCGGATCACCAACCGAAGTTGTCCATGAGACCCAGCGAAGAAGAAGAATTCTAATCCCTACCTGCTGCGTGTGTTAGCTTTCTTCTCATCGACCCAAAACCAAAACTGAACATGGATCTTACGAAAGCTTTGAAAGCTAGAAAAATTGAAAGCTAGAAAAAAGCTAGAAAATTCTTAAAGATTTTTTTTCGATTCGGCTGACAGTGATTGTATGAAAGTACCAAAAATTGCAAAATAGACTTGGACAGTAGAAAGATACCTGACACAGGCTTGGACATCGGGAAACTTTTGAATTGTTGTTTGGAGAGAGATGCGCTGCCAGTTGGGAAAATTTTTGAAATGAGTTTGGAAAGTTGGGAATTTTTCCATATCACACCCCCCACGTTTTTGGCCTCACTTCGGCCCCTAACCCATTGCGACCCTAGAAAGAGTTGCGAAGCGGTGGCAAACATGCCAAATAGCAAAAAGCGGTGGCAAGGCAAAAATCCCAAAATTGATGACGTCACAATTTCTGACGACGGGATTGGCTGTTGCAAGCCAATCCCGGTCCGCGGAAGTGGATTAAAAAAAAATTTGCGTCTTGGGGGGGGGGTAAGACATTTCTCGGAGGGGGGGTCTGGGGGGCGGAGCTCCAGCAGGGCTCCAAGGGGCAGAGCCCCTGCCGGGGGGTCGGGCGGAACCCCAGCTGGGTTCCAAGGGGCAGAGCCCCTGGCGGGGGTCTGGGGGCGGAGCCCCCGGAAGCTGAAGAAATTTTGAAATTTAGGCTTCATTTTCGGTGCTGAATTTGTGTTCTTTCGGCCAAAATGATGCCGGAGATAGTCGCGAGACTTTCTTATCTTTTTGAGTTCTTTTTGTTCAATTAGGAATTTCCCTGACTTTTCCCATTTTTGTGGAAATTCCCTGACTTTTCCAGAAAGAAAAAATTTCCTGACAATTCCAGGTTTTCCAGAATGGTATGGACCCTTTGGCTCTAAAAACTGAGAATGAATTTGTTGTAAAATTCATGAAATGAAGGCCAGGGCCCCGCCGGATGCCTGAAGGCCAGGGGGCCCTGGCCTTCGGGCATCCGGGGAGGCTGGCCTTCCTTCGGCCAGGAGGACCTCCCCAACCCCCTGCTGCATGGGAATGCTCCTGGAATTGATCATGGAGGTGGTTTTTCTTGGAAGGTCCCCTCTAGCCTTTGGCCAAAGGGAACCTTGCAATGGTCCGACCAAGGGTGGGCCCTTGCCTTTGGCCAGGGGTGGGGGTGGCTGACCTTCGGCAAGGGCGGGAAACCCCCTCCCACCCCCCAATGGGAATGCCTGATCCCATGGAAGAATGTCATTCTCTATTCAGGAGTCATCTAGCCAAGTTTTAGTAGGTACAGATATGCAATCGGCGCCTGGAGTCTAATGATGAGTTTCAATGCATGGTGCTTAGGAATAATGCTGTGGGCATTAAACAGCAGGACGGAGAGAATGAATTTACCTAATTCAGTTCATTCACCTAATTTACCTAGGGGTCTAGTTCACCAGTCTGGTGACAACCAACTGGAGAAGATTGAAAGTCAGGCTTCCAGATGACCTTAGACATCCTGATGCAGGGAGTAGTTTTAAAAGTAAACTAAAAAAAGCTATGCTACAAGACCAGCTTTTCTTTGATGGTCTTTATTTCTCTCACTAAACAGGTAGGCTTAGGTAATTACCAAAACGACATTGCAAAGATTGCTTAGCTGTCAATCGTATCTGGGAATCCACTTTAGTTCAACCCTTCTCAGAAGGTACCTATATAGGATAAATCGAATGGGAGGTTGCCCTGCTCACGACCTTTGTTGCGCGATTATGGGAGACATTTGACTCCCAAGGTTCAGAATATGGTGAAATATGTAGCCTATCTGTGATCTAGGCTATGATGGGCTATGACAGGTCACTATAGAATATAGTGTGGGGCCTTGTGTCCATCCGTAGGCTTATTGTGAGGCAAGTGTGGAGATGGTTTTTTCTTGAAGTTTTTGAACCAAGGAATTGATTTTTCCATGATGCCAGCCTTGAATTTGACTTTTAATTTTTTTCACTTTTTTTTACATGTGGGGGCATCGGCCCAGTGCCTAGACGGGATGTGCGAGGCAATTTCATTTTTTCCTTGGTGCAACAATCCTGCAATAACTAAGTTAACTGGCCATTTCCCACCATTATATCAACTACCTTCCATGGCCCAAGTGATTCCAAACACACCGGACACAAAAATGTTCATCGTCTCCCATAGGTACCTACAATTAGGTACATAATGATATTATTGCATTGGTGAGAACCTCGCCATTATCATTGGCCAAAAAATTAACAGGCCATTGGTGTGACCCTTTTTCACAATGCCAACACAATTGTTTTTGACAAAATGTGTAAAAAATCAAACAGCTATATGTAGGTACCTAGGTAGGAAGGTTTTTCAATAAAATATCATCAAAGCCAATAGTCAACTTAACAACCGGCCGAGAATAGAGCATACAATCACATGCAGTTTGTGAATCTGGGAGTTGGAAAACCAGTGAATCCAGAGACAAGCAAAAGCAGAGGAGAGTATGAAAGGCCAAGAAATACCTGGGTACCTACATCAAAAACATCACACCGACACTCTCAGTCTCGTCTCGTGCGCCAAATGACTTTTTCAAAAACGTAAACGCCGGGCAATTTTTATTGTGGTATGCAGGATTCACCACCATCAAGAAACATCCAAAAATGGAAAAGAAACAACAAAAACAGGCATATATTCGGTACTTGCAGGATAGGTAACGAAATAATATGGGAAATGCACCTACAAAAAACCTACAAAACGAATCTGTGTCGTTAAAAAGTTGGCAGTGCAGTTGGTGATTGCTTCCATCCACTTTACTTTCCATTCACGCAAAGGATTGTGACTAAAATGCTGAACCTTTCGTCAGTTTGCACTTAAAAGTGCATGTGCGGAAGGTTTTACAGCATGCACCATCACCATGCAACATGCATCCACTGATTGCAGACACACAGCACCATCACCCAACATACAGTTATTGCAAAATCCACTGAAATTGGAGGATTATCCAGATCATTTCAGCACAATGACTCATCATCTGACGTAAAAATGACGTAAAAAAAAAAAAATCTGTTCAAATGCAGCTGCACACTCATCTATTAACTTGCTTTTGCTTGACTTAGGCGATCATAATCATAGCCATCACAGAGTTCTGTGCAAGGCAACTTAGGTAGGTAGGTACTACTATCCTTGAGTTCCTGTCCGTAATTCTGAACTGAGAGCATTGGGGAAAATGGGATTTGGAGTTTAGCAGAAATGTAAAATGGCTGACAGATAATGAGCACCCACGTGAGATTGGTTGCTTCTTGCAGAGCACAACTTCTAGGAGGCTTCACACTGCTGCTCCGGAATATCCACCACCTCAACTCGGATAGGTATGGTTTTCATGGATGTGACTGGCAGGAAGGAGTGTGCAGAATCGAAATCGAGCTCCAATTTCTGGATTTGGAATCGGCTGAAGTACAGAGGACAGAACGAGCAAAAGGCTGCCACTCACGCATGAAGCCTTTCAATGTGTTTGTGCTGTCTAATTCAACCAGACTGAATTCACTCCACTTCTTCCGTGCACTTGTGTAATCTGAGGAGGTGAGAGATATTCTCCGAACGAAAGATCAATCTGGATGTAGCATAAGGATTCTTTCTTTGTGCTGGGAACTTTTGCGCAATTGGATAGTAAGTTTTCCTCCAAATCAATGTGGTGTAACTGGTTGCTTGCTCGCCTGGTAGGTATCCATCACTTGCATTCAGTCACATTCCGGACCCACCGCATCATCAGATGCATTTATCCGATCTATTTTATTCCCTCCTTTCAAAAGTGATCAGATGCGTACATTACTGCAGAAGACTCTATCTTGATTGTGACTTGGACTTCTGTGGGACTTCAAAACAGCCAAAAATTGCTTGCTTGTGTCAGTTCTTTGAGAAAATCAGCCAACCACCTGATCAGTTTGTTTGTTCTTGGGGTGGTTAAGGCTACAAGTAGCATAGGCTACTTTCGCCTTTCTGCTGAGAACAACTCAGTCTTCCGTTTGTAATGAACACTATCGGTGTAAACAAAAGGAAAAGGCCTAATATCAATGGCCACCTTTTCTATACCCTTTAAAAATAAACTTGGTAGCCCAAGATCACTTCAAGTGACATGATCAATAATTTCTTGTGATATGAAGCTTATAGGCTACCAGGTAGGCACTTCATTAGCTGGGCCACAAACCTTTTGCGTGATAGGTATCCAAATCCATCCTTTTGTTTGTTAAGAAGTGTTTAATTTGACAAAAAAATTGTCTTTCTTTTTCTTCCAACTTTGCAATTCCCTAATCATTGCAGCTTACAATGATGTTTAGGAAACACCATTCAAACTGAGTTATTCAATTGTGTGTGACTTGTGCCACCTCTTAAACTCCATAATAATATGGCACAATTTCTTTGTGTGGTGAATTCGCTTCTCATCCCGACGATTTCATACCAATTGGATATTTCACTTGACTTTGGCCCTTCAATCTTCACAGTGGGTGGTCCTGATCCTGAGTCTCAATCATGGATTATTGCAAGGTTGGTTGAAATTCTAATAATTTTTCTATCTTTCGCGTGAATGTTGGCTTTATGTAGGCCTATTGAAAATGTGAATGCAATCAAAATAAATGCCTTTTCTCAGGGGAGCTGCCGCCACCAGATTCAGAGCAGAGGGGGCAGAGCCCCTCCAATCAATCATCTCGATTTTTGGCCAAGAAAAGGATGTAGGTGGTGTTTTTTTGGAAAAAATCGGTTTTTTGACAATCATTCGAAAAAGCCGATTTTGACATAAAAGTCAGCAAAAATAGGGGACAGTTGGGCATTTGTCTTGTGCCCCAGATTTTTGCTGCACCCAGTAATTGACACTTTTTTATTCAAATGGGAAGGAAAATACCAACCAATATGGACAACAAAGGAGGCTATTTGCAGCCACCAATCGACCATTTGTGGTCAGACAGGAATACCTAACGGAACATGGCACCAGAGGATTATCCTCAGAAAAAGAAAAAGGGTCATCTTTCTCCCAGGAAATGGGCTAAAGCAGATAAAAACTGATATTTTTCCTTTTTCTTCTCTTTCCTCTTTGTCAAGTGCAATGCAATGCATAAATAGCTTATTGCGGGCATCAAAAGGCTCGGCCCTCTCTCCACGACCCAGACGGTCCTTATTGTCCCCAGGGCTTTGCTTGGGGCTGGGTGTAAAAACCTCTTGGGTTCGGTTAGGTTTGGTGTCAGATGCTGTTTTGAATGTAGTTCCACAGAAGATGGAATCAGAATTAACAATGAGCAGAGAATTTCACCAAATAAAAGCACACTTGAAGAAATGAATTGGGGTCATAAGTTTTGCGGCCGATTTCCAAAACGAAGATTAATCGGCGGTTCTACGACATCCGCGGATCGATGAGTGGTGATCTGGTTTACCTCAAACCTTTAGATTCACATCGATATTGCGAATGACAAGGTCCACCATATCACCACTCGTCGATCCGCGGATCGCGGCGAACCGCCGATTAATCTGCGTTTTGGAAATCGGCCGTTGATCTTGCTGCTTTAGCAAATAGGCAGGTACCTTGAGCCAAAAAGAGGTACCTAACACCAAGAAGCGGCAGAACAACTGCTTCCACAATTTCGTACAAAGCTATAAGCACCAGGAAAATGAACTAGGTAGGTATTCGTCAGCTTCTGTGGGCGCCGCCCCCAGACCCTCTGCCAGGGACGCTGCACTTGGAACCCTGCTGGGTAACTGACAAAAACGCTGAACCTGCTTGTCCTGCTGGTAAGGTCTTGAAGGGTTAGGTCAGGGTTTGGTGAGGTCAGATTAGTTTAGGTTAAGATAACCTAATCTAACAATAACCTATAACCCATTTGACCATCACCAGCAGCTAATGCCAAATACATGAATATTGTTTTGTTTTGTTATGTTTTGTTTGATTGTTTTGGTGAAAGAAGGGAATAAAATAGATAGATAGATAGATAGCAGGACAAGCAGGTTTCCAGCAGCCAGCAGGACAAGCAGGTTCAGCATTTTAGTTACACCCCCTGCTGGAGCTCCACCCCAGACTCCGGAAACTGGTGGGCTCCGCCCCCAGACCCCCCGCCTCACGGTTGCCTCTGGCTCGTTGATAAAATCTTGCCCCCTCTGCAGAAACAGACTTCCTGCCTGCCTGGAGGTGCCAGGTACCAACCTAACAAAGGAATACGGTGCTAGATATTTGTCTGAATATCGTTTTTCTGTTCTGTTTCTGTTTCTGTTTTTGTTTATTTACCCAAAATCACAAGTGGTAATAATCATAATCAGGTAATTAGGCATCAACACCAACACAAAAATTGTTTCAAAAAGAAAAAACACATTTTGCAGCCATTTACATAACCATAAATTTTCAAAAACAAAAAATTTCTTTCACAATGCAATGTTGATGAAAAAAAAAACACGGGATGTTGATAAATGTGTGCATGTGTGTGAAAAAAAATACAAGGCCAGAGATTGGTAAACAAAGCAGTTACTTACGTGAGCACAGCAGTATGCATGCCAAAATTGAATTCGTGCAGCCGTTTTCTACTCTCCTCAGCTGGCGGGCATGGCAGGTGGGTGCTTGCCATAAACAACAGCAGAAGACAATCACCGATGTGCATTTCCAATCACCTGGAATCCCCATTATTGGCATGCCATGGTGTCAGAAATGCTGTCGGCCAATTATTTGAGGTATTACTGGCATGCTATGGGGTTAGAAATGCTATATAACAGGTTTTCAAACTTTATTGCAACACTCAACAGCTGAAAAAGACCAGGAAAACGAGCATCGAGCTGCCGATATTAAAAGCCTTGGGAAAAATTATCTGGCCACTTACGAAGGTGGCATCATCGAAATTTAAGTTCCCCCATCCATCAATAAAACAATAAAAAAAAACTCCCAACTTGCCTCACAATTAGCCTACGGGACCAACTTTTCGCAACACAAGGCCCCACACTAATATAGTGATTTGTCATAGCCTATCTTCAATGCTTTTGTGTTCAATTTTGCCTAATTGCCTTTTCCTTTTTCCTCCAACCTTGCAATGATCCAATCATTGCGACCCACACTTTTATCTAGGAATCATTAATTGGACTATTATTGTGCTGTGCCATGCCTTAAAATTTATTTTGGCACAATTTCTTTCATCCAGTGGCATGTGTTTGTTCTTCATCTCGACCACCACCTAATGGAATGGATATATTTTCTGGCTCTGATCTTTCTATCATCACTGGATGTGTGTGAGTCGTGATCTTGGATTTTTGCGAGGTTGATTGAAACTCTTGTTATGAATTGTTTTGTCAAAATTGTTTTGTCAAAAACAATGTTGTTGCCACATGTCACAAAATTGTTTTGTCAAAATATTTTTGCCCTATATTTCTGAGAAAATTCATAAAAAATCATGTTCTTTTCACTTGTTTTTTGGAATTAAAAAAAAAAGTGCTCGGAGGTCCATCAGCAAAGTTGCGAGCCCAGCTGAGTTGACTTGCCGGCCATGGCAACTCAGGCTCATCAGCACCACAACAAGGTCGAACAGTGTCAACTTGGAGGGGGTAAGTGCGAGGGGCAGGTAGAGCAGTTAACAGTCTAAAAAGAATCAACAGACCAAACAAGTTCAGAAGCAACTGCCTGTGCACCAGGTTCAGAGTCATGCAAATCACCGATCGAAATAGCAGAGGACTGAATGGGTTGAACGTCATAAAAGTTGACATAAATGAAGGTTGTGACAAACAGTGGCCAATGCATCGCTAGCCTTTGAAATCTTGTGGGACAGGAATGGATCAAGAGGTCTCGGTGGGATAGAATAGAACACAAGTTTATGGGAAACTTTAACCCTGCATGAGAAATTGCAATAGTTTCATTGAGATCACGAAAAAGTCTGGAGGATTATTATAAAATGACATTAGGGACTGATTCACGCAGGATGTCAATCTTGCCACTGGGTTGAGCAGCAGGCGCTTGATGTCACCTACGCTCCTCAAGCAGCTTCGAAAAATTGGGTAGATCCCATTGATGGTAAGCCCACCTTTCCACCAGAGTGAACCCAGAAGAGGACCCAATGGTATCCAAAGATTGGCACAGCCGTTTCAGATTCGAATCCACGATCGAAATAACCGTAACTGAAGTAGAGGTTCTCATACACTGCACCTCATTTACACCATGTGTAAATGAGGTGCAGTGTATGAGAATCAGAAACAGGATCCAGAGAGGATTAATTTGGTGAATCCCATGGCAGGGGGTAGATATCGGAGGTGGAGTCCCCTTGAGATGCGGAATTATTGCAATGTGGAATGAGAGTTTATTGACTATGGGTTTGGTGGGTTCACCGAAAAAACGTGAAAACCCAAAGTCGAATTCGACACAACTGAAAAAAGTGTTCTGGCATCGCCAAAGCAGAGCTTGCACCGGACAATAAATTTGCTAAATATCTGGGTACAAGGCCTGCCCATGATTGAAGATTATGGACCCCAATCTGCACCTCCACAACACCTTTTTGACCTTTCGTTAAAAATATAATTTCATAAAAATAGGTAGGCCTAGACGTTATTCCTGCAGCCTGCTGCCTGCCAAAATTGCTTTTTGAAACAGAGTAGAAAAACTGTCCGTTTTGGAACATGTTTTTTACACCAATGTATTTTGGGACCACTCCGGAATTGTCACGAAAATAATTTGCTCCCAATTTGGTCTTGTAGGTATGTTTGTATATTTCTTTTCCATTTTCTTTTATTTATTGCATTGCTTCAATGGCTCGTGACAATTTATTATTGACGGAGCTGCTTTTTGCCATTTTGTGCCAGATTGGTATTCTTTGCCTCTTGCGGCACCCCTATGATCTTTTGGTTCAGCATCCATCCATTAACATCTGGATATGTTCCTTTCTGCTGCTGATGCTTGGTATTGCACCCGGCTAAACAACAAGAGAAAATCACGATTTACACGGCCGGCATGGCCCTCTTTGTTGCAATTACGTGCGACAGTTTTGGATCACTCTTTATGAGAAGGGGACAGCTGACTATGCCTATCACATTTTTAAGCACCATGTTTATGATTGCATTAGTCATATGACCATTGAGGATGTTGTCAATTTATTGAGTTGAGAGATTTTCTTTGGTTTTGACATGTGTGTATGCACAGCTGTTTCCTCTCGAATGTGTCTAGCATATTGCGTGTCCTGCACCTGTTTACAGCAAAATGTTGTTTTGAATGCAATGAAAGTATCAACTAATCTTCCGGTGTGGGTGGGGTGAAGTGCGCACTGTGCTAGACGCCTTCAGGGGAAGTGCCTGTACATCAAGTTAAGTTATTGGAAGTTATGTATGTTTTTGTGATGTTGTAACTTTTGTTGCATTTGTTATTTCTTATGATGTTTTGAGGTAGCCTACCCAGATACTGTGTTTTTGTAGTTTCTGCTCCATTATTGTGTTTATTTTCTAGTTTTGGTTTTTTTTGCGTGCCTAAAGTTCTGAAAATATACTTGGAAAAGATAATTTTCGGCGTTCCCTTGGCGATTCTGTTTGCTGTGTTGGCCGAGTTTTTTCTAGGGGGTTGGCTGGTGGGGGCGTTATCTAGCCAGTCTGGCTATTGCCCTCCCTTCCAAAATCTTTTCCCAATTTTAGACCACCTACCAAGGTACTGTTTATAGTGAAACAAAGGCTGTTTTTTTTTCTTCAGTGTGAGTGGTTGAAAAAATTTCACGCTAACTGATCACCAACGATGCGCGATCTGAAACTGAGATCTTGACACAGGTAACGAAAAAAAAGGAGATTGAGACAATTACTGAGGACAAGGATAGGCTTGCCTTCCTGCAAAGCATGGTAGGTTGGTACTTTCACATCTTTCACTCTGAAGGTGTACCTACCCAATTTTGAGTTTTGTCTTTGTTGAAGCACATGCCCATCCTTTCCATATCAATGGCCAGTGTTTTTCACTCTTGCCCTTTGTGTGCACAAGTTTTGCCTATCAGATCTTTACATCATCAAAAAATTGTCTTGTAGGTAGGTATTTCATTTCATTTTTCCTGGTAGGTATGCTAGCATGTTATCTTTCAGTTTGTCTAATTTCTTTCTTCCTTTCTTTTCTTTTTCAACCTGACAATGATCCAATCATTGCGGTTCATGTCTTTCTAGGGTTATATCATGATGAATACCATGATGTCATTTTAAATTGTGATTAGGACTACGCTTTTGACTAGTGCACTGGAACTTGCTTATATCGTGATAATAATGGTCCTGTTTACAAACCGTCATGTGATTGAATGGATTTCTTCAACAACAATCTACGGACATGAGCTTCAATCATTGGAGTATTGTGAGGTTGGTTACACTTCTGGTTTTCATATTTTTTTTCTGATTGAGGTACTTTTGCCTGTATTTCTACATTTAAAAATTGAGGCCTGATTGCATTTATGTAATTGCAAAAATTGTAAAAATCATGCTAATTGAAGAATAAACACCCAGAAAAAAAAAATATGTTTAGGCAGGAACAAAGGTTTTGCAATTAGCAGCTGACGATTGTGAGCAGGGGCATTGCATCATGCAGCATGCGAGGGGATATCAGAAAGTTCGTAGAAATGTACCCTCAAGTGAAGAAAATCCGGGTATATTTTTGTCTCGTTAAACCATTGTCTTTTCCTACTGACCACACGGACTTTTGGTTTGTTTTGATTAAAATCAGTGATTCTGTACAACTTGGTGTCATGCCGGTTAGACGATTGGATTGTGGTTGTAGAAAAATGAGGTACAGTTGTAATCAGGTATCTTCTCCTGTTTTCTGTTTCCTTATAGAGGCATGTCCATGGCGAGTTGCAGGCAGCACCAGGATTGCCTGCCGCTCTGAATTCAACTGTGGCCAAATGTTTTGTGAAAGCCAGGAAGGACAGGGTGTCCTGCAAAGATGGCCATTGGAGTGGCAGGCCAAAAACAGCCTTGATTGCCTGGAACATTTCCCGAATCCGTGAATTTGCCAGGAAAATGTTGATTTATCGGGACAGGCCAACACTGCGCAGATTTTAAACACAAGTTGAGGTTCTGAAGTCAAGGCCAAATGCCAGGAAATAATCCAAAAAGGAACCACCTTCCATCAAGACAACACAACTGCATGTTGGTGAACTGGTAAGGTGGCTGCTTATCAAAACCGAAGCTTTTAATAATTGTTGTACCACCCTACCTATTCCCTGCATCTGGCTCGAAGCAACTATCATTTGTTCATGAATCTGAAGAAATTCCCTCCTGTGCAAAAAATTGGAGCAATGAAGAAATGTGATGGCGACAGACACGAAATGACTTGACGGCAACCAGTTCTCTTCTTCCAGGAAGGAATATCAAAGTTGGAGAAGCAAGCCACTATATGTGTATCACAATTCAGAGAGAATATGCGAAGAAAGCACAAAAAATATGTCTTGCATTGTAAGTCTGCATGTGGGTTTCTACGAACGTTTTGATAACCCCTCGTACTACGCATATTGCATCAATTGAAGCAGCTATATCAGGCCCGAAAAGCAAAGATAATTTTCTCTGGCTTTTTTGTGGGGTGTAATACATGCTCTTTCTGCAACAGCCACTGCAAATGGTTTGTTGTGTGCTTTTTGCATCACATTCTTCAGAACTTTTTTTATTGCTTCAATCATTGTAGGACCATTGCTTGTGACCTTGTTATGGAACGCTTTTGGATGGGTACATTGTCAATAAATGGAAAAGAATAACCCACCTATCTAACCTGTTCGATGTCATTCCTGAACAGGTAGTTAGGAACACCGAGAAACAAAAATAGGTCTATAACCAGTAGGTGCATTTCTGATTCGATGCAAAAAATTCGGCGCAATTCCGATTCGATCCATTTCCGTGTAGTTTCAAACAAATTGGGAGCGGATTCTTTTCGGTACAATTTCGGGGTGGTCCCAAGACACATTGGTGTAAAACAATCAATGTTTCAAAAAAGTGGGAGTTCAACCGCTCCACACATCCTTCAATTATTCAAAAAGCAATTTTGGTGGGTGGGAAGCAGGCTTCAGGAATAACGTCGTAAGGATTCATCGAAAGATCGAAAAGCTGTTGTGAGCTGCAGATTGAGGTCCGGGCAGTTGGACCTTGCGCAGGGTGTTCCAAAAGTACCGCAACATAGGCTCAACAGTGTTGTTTGCTGGTCTTTACGTAATTTATCTGTTTTCTCCTCCCTTTCTTTAGCTGTCTTCGAGTGTTTAGTGATGGCACTGATGGCGCTGACTTTAAAGGAGCGTATCGAGGTGATTTTGCTGTGTGGTGGAGCACATCCATTGAGTTGCCGTGATGTGGCCACCAAGTTTAATGCCAGACACCCAGAAAGGCCAAGCGCATTAGCGTTTAGCACGGTGTCCAGGCTGCTGCACAAATTCCAGGAAAAAGTGGCAGACAAGCCTCGGTCGCGTCGGACATCGACATCGCAGGCCACAAGGATCGCCATTCTCATTTTGGCCAAAGTGCATGGCAGCCCCAAAAAATCATTACGGCATCACTCCAAGGAATTGGCAGTGCCACTTTCTACCATGCATCGTGTTGTGAAGAAGGAGAAATTGTTGAGAAATCGCCTATATTGCGGGACTTTTGGAACACTCAGTGGATATTTCCCAAATTTACTGTCTGGTGCATGCTCTGCTCCAGTGCTGTCAGAACACTCAACAACTGGTTTTTCAGTGGTGTGTCAGAAGTCGGCTGGGTTTTCACAATTTTTTCGGTGGATTTGGGGATAGGTACCCTTATTTGTGTCTCATTAAATTTTTGGAGTTTAATTATTAATAAAAAAAGCCTTTGATGCATCCTACTGCCCTTGCCTGACCCATCTTCAATCAACTACTTCCAAGCCCACATTTCTTCTGGAACTAGGTAGATTCGGTGGCGTGAATAAAAACAAGATGTTTTTCCATGCACGCCGTTATTCCTAGAACCCTATTATTCCGCACACAACACAATTCCGTGCACTCATTTTGCAGTGCGGAAATCAAAAAGGCAAAATCAGAAAATGCATCGTCTGCTGTGCTTTGAATACAGAACAGCGGAAGCAAATTCCTAAATTCCAAGCAAATTGCCAGAACTTCGACCAATAAGATGCATTCAAATTATTTGAAACCACGATTACATATCTAAAGCAAATCTATACAAGCAAATCGATACATATCTAAAGCAAATCATGTACAAAAGGAGAAGGTACAGTACGTCAAATCATGTACGTAATGTTTTTTTTTATGTTTACCCATCCCTTGTTACAATAATTGTTGACAAAGTTGCAAATTATTTTGTATGTCCTCCTACAGGCCTGCCATAGGTAACTAGGTATTTTGTTTGAAATACAGCATTTTGCCAGATTTCGCCGAAGAATCAGACCCAGTTTTCTTCATTTGCGAGATCACCTGGTGTTCACAATGTTTCTGCTGACAAAAGTGAATGAGTGATAAAGTGATTACCTCGCTACCAACTAGGATTAAGTGATCCAGTGAGGTCATCAAGCAATGGAAGTCATCTATCAGTGCATGAAGCACAGTGACCTCCACAGTGATCTAGTTTAAAGTTCATAATGGCTGACAAGCCCCCTGTGACGTTTGTGGGCTTGCCTTGTTCGATAAATGGCCCAAACACATTTTACGGCGCAATGCGCTATCAGTACGATAGCAAAGTTGGTGTGATAAAAGTTGGTGAATTCTTTTTTGCAAAAATTTGGTGCGAGTCGGACTTGATTGGTATTGCTGAGCTGCTCATGCTGTGGCATGATGAAAACAGTAGCGAGAACTTGGCAAGCCTGCGGCTGTACTTTCTCCCAGAAAACACTCCAGAAGGAAAGACAGAAAACCATGGAGAGGTAAGTGACTTACGAGCATTGCTCATTTGCTTGCAAGCATAAATCATGATTATTGACTTTGTATGGGGTGAGGTACCTAGGTACCTAACATATTTTGTTTTTCGAAATCGGTCAATTCCTGGTGGTTGGAACAGATTAACTTTATGAACAAGGTGCCGTCACATAGACAAAATATAAATGCTTGTTTGGTTCCCTTTTAACTATGGAATGATACCTTGTTCACAAAATTAATTGTTTTATTCCCGAATCTCCAGGCATTGACCGGATTGGATAGAAATGATGCAAACGACCCTCTTTTTGGCCGTCCATGTTGCCATGACATGAAAAGTTTTGTGGGCTCTGCAGATAAAGTGCAAAAATCAAGACTTGTGAGGTGTGTGAATTGACATGCTGTTGTGCATTGGAGTTAAATTTATAAATTCCTAGCCGGGCCTTGTCCTGGGCTGCCACCACGATGTCTAAAAGCAATTATGATTTTGAATTTAGTGTCTTGTTTCGGCGGTTACCACCAGATGACATCTGACATGGACAGGCATTGAAATGAATGCAGTGAAGCCAGCATCGAGCAAGAACTTGTGCTTTTAAAGTAGAACCAATTTAATCCCGAGGCGGTCATCACCTTTGTAACTGCATGCCTTTGCAACATGACCAAGCACGAAATGTACGATAAATCACGCAGTTGCCTTACATAATTCCAGCTTTTTGCTGCTGGGTTGCATTTGTGCAGTTGTGTGCAACCGTGATTTTCAAAAATGCTGTTCTGGGGCGTGTTCACAAAGTTTCAGTGTTTGTACACACTATAATCCACGATCAATTTATCCGGGGTTGTACATTGTATTGTACATTTTAGCTGAAGAACTATGCACCCCAGCAGTGTGCATTTTGAAATTTCTTTATCTTTCGTGACGACAAAATCTAACTTCCAATGAACACAATGCGTTGTCGAAACACGCTTCGCAGAGACTCCATGCGTCGTAATGTGTCACCCAGAGACCATTTTGGTCGTATGGCATCTTCACTAAATTTACGGCAAATATTTATACTGAATCTGATGTTGCCTGTCGGTTGCTTGAAACTTCCATGTTGCCGCATGTCGTGCGCTTTGCGATATCTTGAAGCTGTCTGGCAGTTTGGCAGAAGTAAAACTTTTTCTGGCTTACTTTACCTACTGTGTACCGGTTGGACTTTTGCCTACCATCTCTGAAATTAACATGAAATCACTTTTCTGTGACTCTCGTCAGTCTCGTCATCTATGAACTGCAACATTTTACCAAACAAAGAATAGGTCCGTGTCCCTTCAGGAACAAAATTTAGAAAAAAATGGCTCGATGAAACCCTGATTCTGGTCTCTGCGTCATCTCTCAAGATTGGGCAAAAAATTATGGGGCAGGCCTTTTTTACGGAGGTGTTGAAATTTTGACTCGCATACCAAACCCGCAACCAGGAACTATTCCTTCCAGCATTTGTCTGTTATTTGCGGAGCTCAACGAGGTCAAGACGGGTGCATGGATTCACTTCAAAGTCAATGGTGCTGTTTTTACTCTGATTAATTTGTGCTACAACTGATTAATTGATGTGAAACCTGTGAATTTTAAAAAACAAAAAGAGAAAAAAAAAGCAATTTGAAAATTCGGTAAAAATTATTCTTGATGAAATTCAATGAATGAATAACATTGATAGGAAATACCTAAACGAATAAAATTATTTCACTGAATGTGGTGGGTTTCGTTGTAATGTAGAAGTAGGATACCCACAGTCGTTCTTGTACCTAGTTCATTTGATGCTGCTAGTAAAAAGTTGATGCGCAACAGACAAAATTCTGAATTTTTCTATTCACAACGTTTTCGCATGTTTGGTGCACCCCATGTAAAAGTCTGGGCATTCATGCATTTTTTTTGGGAAATTATTTTTTTATCCTCCAGAGGACTTCATCATGAGTAGACTGGAATTCAGAAGTTTGGTTTCTCCTCTTTCTCTTTGATGATATGATTTGTTTGTTTAGGCTATATCTCACTGTTCAGGTGACCAAGACGAGGACACATCAGATGTGGCCTTCATTTTTTGCCATCATTCTGAAATCAACCCCAAAGCCGCGGCTACCTGCCTGCTCTACAAACATCAACCCATAATTCCTCGGCACAGGGTACTTTTTGGAAAGTACTGCTCGTTACCATCTTCACCGTCTTCATCTTCCTCCTTATCCAGCTTTGGTCTTTTACCCTGTTGTGTGGGATCGTCTGACCTCATGTGGTTTGCCTTTACCCATGCTTTTGCGTATCTGGAAGCTGGAAATTCTTCCAGTTTGTCTGGTCCATTTTGCCAGAGTCTCATTATTTTATCAAGATTCACTGGCATTAGCCGCGATCTTCTGCTGCCTCTGATGTGGCTAATAACTGAGAACCCTATCTCTGCATCGACACTGCCGATGGGTAGGACCATCACTGTTCTTACCATGTTTTTTGGTGTTTTCTGCCCAGAACGTGTCAGGTTTTTTTTTTTTTTTAGAAAAGAGACCAGAATGTCTGCAGTGCACAAAGTCGTTGAAAACAAAAATCTTGATGAGCAAATGAACTTCTGAAAAGTATTTATCAGTCTTCCCGAAGTGAATGTTTTTTTTTTAGTTCCTGCTATTTTTGCCAACCGTTCTCCCTGTGGCTCTTTGCTGGTCTGTCAAGGGGCAACTAACTCCCCTTGTGAGAACTTGCAGGGCCAGAGCCATGTCTTGTATGGGCCGTGCCTTGCCAAACGGAGTCCTCCTGCCCCTTAAGGTCATGTCCTCACCCTGGCACCTGTTTGATAATGGGGCTATCTTCATCCCCCGCGGGAGGTTCCCACTTCCATTGCCTTCGTCC
Organism: Sinentomon sp. SZTP_YWyxl; assembly: GCA_030068105.1. Taxonomy (NCBI): domain Eukaryota; kingdom Metazoa; phylum Arthropoda; class Protura; order Sinentomata; family Sinentomidae; genus Sinentomon; species Sinentomon sp. SZTP_YWyxl. Next base: position 19,298 of record JASGXE010007123.1, read on the forward strand.
AGGGGGGGGGGGTAATGGTTCATTACCTGGCCCTGGATGAAAGCCATTTATTTAAATGAAGGAATAATATGCAGTTCTCACTTGCATTTGCTGAAATCCTGAAAGTATGCCATTGCAAATGGGCAATTTCCTTAATTTTTCATCGATTTTGTGCCCAAAAATACAACAAAATTTCAAAATTTCTCCAGATTCTTGGGGCTCCGTCCCCGGGATCCCCTGCCAAGGGTTCTGCCCCTTGGGGATCTGCTCCAGACCCTGACTACTGGGGGGTTCCGCCCCAGACCCCCTCACCACGTGACAGCATACCCCCCAAAGACCCGTTGTTTTGGGAATATTTGATTCAGACTGTAAGACCTCTGCAATTTTCTTTTGGGTTAAGTCGTTTATAAGGTGGCGGGGCACAATTGCATGATCGCAGGGAAAGATTTTCAGAAAACAGCTGTGCTCTTAGTCGTGCAATTATGTCCTCCCTTTGGCGCCAGTATGCGGCACAGGGTGTGAATTTTCTGTCAGGTGGTCGGTTAGGTCAGGTTAGATTGAGCTAGGTAGGGTTAGGTTAGGGTAAGGTTCTCTGTGTGGTGAAACTGAAACCGAACTTGAAGCAACCTGGACATCACAAAACCCAATCTGCAACGAAACAAAGCAGGCACAAAGAAAATGCAAACAGAAAATTGTCGATTTCAGAGAGGTGCACAATTGCACGACATAGAGAAAAGGCACACCCTGTAAGAGAAAATGCACACCCTGTACCGTCTGATGGTGCCAAAGGGGGGCAAAATTATTGTATGGATAAGAGCACAGCTGTTTTCTGAAAATGTTTCCCTGCGAGTGTGCAATTGTGTCCCCCCTTATAAACGACACAACCCTTTCTTTACTTTCGCACTATTCAGGAATAAGAAGGAATTCCACATGCACACACCCCCCTTTGTGGTTATAAAAACAAAAACCCCAGAAAATGCTTTCCCATTTTAAAAGCCCCATTAGAATGGACAGATTTTTTGCATCAGAGTTTTTAGGGTCCTCTATCTTGAACAGATTGTCATTTTTGCAACAATGTGGAAAGGTGTCATTTTTGCAACAATTTGCAAAGGAGAACATTGGAGCATTGACCGTTGCCCATTGTTGCAACTAGAAATCACAGATTGTCATTTGCAACAATGTGATTTTCATTTGCAACAATGTGCAAAGGAGAACATTGGATCATTGATCGTTGCCCATTGTTGCAACTGCAAATCACAGATTGTCATTTCCAACAATTTGCAAAGGAGAACATTGGAGCATTGACTGTTGCCCATTGTTGCAACTAGAAATCACAGATTGTCATTTGCAACAATGTGCAAAGGAGAACATTGGAGCATTGCCCATTGCCCATTGTTGCAACAACAAATCTGTTTTGTGCAGATGATCTGAAAAGTCCAATGCAAAAAATCTGTCCATTCTGGCCTGGCCCGGCATTTATCCAAATGAACCAGGACGGCATCTTGTGGGGGCAGGCCCCAGAGAACCGAACTACTTTTTGCAGGTGGAGTTCGACCCATCTTTACCCAAGTGGAATGTCATGCCATTCAACAAATACACCTTGGGCAGTTGTCTGTTCATCCGTTTTTCCGTTCGTTGTTTTGGTGAACTCATTTGTGTTCTGTTTAAACAATAGTCAAACAATAGTCAAAAGTTCATGGCGAATAAAAATTACGGTGGACCAGGGGCTTAAGACAATGCAGGCTCACCTGGTGTGCAGACTGCAGTTTATTTACTCGGTACTCCACATCCCAAGGGGTAATCGACGAATATGCTGCCCACCAGATTTGGTGGCTCCATGAACTGCCGAACACAACCCAAATCAACCCAACCTCAAAGGGTTATGTTAGGTTAGAATAGGTTTAAGTTGCATTGTCAGGCCTCCCAAGGTTGGTGAGATGAACTGCTAACAAAATTTTCTTTTCTGGGTGAAACCTTCAACGGAGATGTGTCTTCTGGCAACATGAAATTTTTTATTTGTCGGACACCGGGGACATTGACAGTTGCTGTGGCAGGCAAGCAGGCATGTCATTAATAAGGGCAGTTCACGAAGCCCAGTCCAGTCTGTGTCATGAAGGGCATGGCAATGGTGAATCCCTTATTTTGGCATGGTAATTTGGTTGGTCTGACAAGTTGCATTTTCCAATGGATAGATGCTTTCTGCATCCTTTTGGGCGTGGTGCGAGCACGCTTGTGAGCAAGCACGCCATCATTCTTCCTCTCCTTTGTTGCAAAAAAAATATTGGATCATTCTCAAGTGATTGAATCAACGGGTGAAATCACTTGGGCATGGGCAGACACCTTCTCACTCGTGCAGGCCTGTTTGGAGATTCTAATTTCTTTTGTGTGTGCTCCGGAACATCAAATGAATAAATCAACGAAACACGAATGAATACATATGGTGCATATTTATTTTGTCGTTGGTATTATCTACCGCACTGCAAAAGATAGAGGGAAGGAAAGGCAGCGAGTTCGTTGTGGAAAGGCACAATTTGTTGTCCGGAACGGGGGACCGAATAAAGAGAAGAGTTTGTATGTACTTGCCTCACTTGTTTCTTTGGAATTACCGGCCTAACTCGAACATCAAGATGTCCTTGTTTTCGCAGCATTGATTTGATTGGTTTGCATGATGTATTTTAAATGCACCGAATAGACGAAATCCATGTGACAGGGTGACAAAAATCTGGACATTGATTTTGGTGAAAAAAATCTGGCCATTGATTTTGGGCCCATCTATTGATGTCATTTGATCACTTTTTGGACTCGTCCGGTTCGATCCTGGTGTTAGCACACAAAATTCGCAAACTTTTCAACCTCACAGATGGCGTCATGAAGTCAAGCAGATAGACATCTATTCTCCCCAGTTGTCAGAATGAACAAAAATAATGCAGGCGCCTTCCCACCCTGAAGGAAGTTCAGCCTTTTTGCTGCACCACACCAAAGTTCAGACTCCATTCTTCCCATGGTTTTGACAAATAGCGAAGAGTTTTATCTGCCCTGAAATGGGCGAAAAGTCTTTTCTGGGGAATGCTGGAGAGATGACTTCAAAATTTTCACCGAGGAAGTGGTTGGTTTGAGCTATGGTTTTTGCTGTCGAATTTTTTGGGGGTTTTTGAACAAAATGAACAAGAACTCATATCCGTGTTCATTTGTGTCTTCAGTTTTAAATCTGGGTTTGTTTTGTTCAGTGGACCGCTGGCAACAATTTTTGGATCTGTTTGTTCTTTTTTGGCAGTTTTGGCACATTCTGCGAAACAGCGAAATTTGAAACATTGATTGGTCAGCCAGCCTCAACGGGGACACCCCGCATCCGCCTTCTCTCACACTTTGCTGTTCAAAACCACGCTTCTTCATGAAGTGACGGCCCGGCAGACATGTAAATCGACCTGACCTCCCCCATCCCACTTTTCCCCAGCAGAATGCTGCGGGTCCCTTCATTAAACATATTTGATTGCGATGCGATTTGCAGATTTCGTTGTGTGCAAAATATGCACAGCGAGGAACTTTGCTGCTCACATTATGCAGTCAAAGAGCGGCAATAACAGCGTTAAAATTCCAGTTTTGCTCTTTATATGACTGTGGTGTTCATGTGCCCTGGCCGCCCTGGCTCTGGGAATTATTGCAGATGCGATACGATATTTTGTGTTTGGGTGTGCGGAATCAAAGTGCGGAGTGTACTCACCAGCAACTTGATCCCGTCTTCTTTGTGCTCGGCTTGATTGGTTGGTCCTGCATCATGTTTTCGTCCCAATTAAAACTCTCCCCGATAAAAATTTTATTCGATATCTGTTCGCGTCAATCACATCCGCCATTCAAGACAATGACGATCTGAGTGTGAATCCGTGAATGTGAATGCCGTCATTTGGTTCGGGTTGGTGTCGCGGTGCGTTTGGCTTTTTCAAAGTTGCAACCACACTTCGTTTGAAACATTGTTTGTTTTTTCTCCGCATTCTCATTGTGAAAAGTGAGTTCTTTTTCCTGCCAGTCAGTCATGAAACAATTTTGGTGCGGCCAGTCCCGTCACCCGTGCGCCTTTTGTTTCCTTCCTCTCACGTTTAAGCGCAAATTCCTGTTCTCATTGCTTTTTTCTCAAACTGAAACTGTCGCTGTTTTGCATTTTGCCTGCTTTTGGGAGTTCAGCAATAAAAGGTCAAAACAGCTGCTGTTGCAGGACGATCAACCTAAAGTGGCGACGGGGGGTATAAAGCGCCCCAGGCGGAAAATATTCCCACAAAAAACAATGTTGTAATGTTAAAATATATTGGCCTGGGTATTTCTATTCACACCCAGATCCCTGATCTCTCCGCGGTCCGCGTCGCTAGTGTGGGGCTGTCAACACAATGGCCTTGTTGGGACCAGACTTATAACAGGTGTCAGGTGGAAACGGATAAGTTTTCTGATTTTTTCGTTGTGATTGCCGGCTCTCCAAGCAGGGACGCGGCCAGATTTTTGTTTATTTTTTGCGTCTTTTGTTCATTTTGCTAGTTACATCTTGTTTCAACATTCTGAAACCATTGTCGGTTTTCCTTTTGATTTTTTTTCAGGACGAACTTGTTCAGGTTTCCGAGAAGGTCGTTCTCAGGATAGATGACCTCATTTCGTGGGTGGCCCACGATGTGACCTGGGATTGGGGTCATTCGTGTGGATTTCTGGCGTCCGAATGTTCGTCCAAGCCGCCTGATGGCAAATTGGCCGACGAGCTGATAACAGGTCCGAAAGCGGAACCAGAGCTCCAGCTTGCAATAAAGGAGGCCTATGGAAAAGGTTCGCCAGCTTTAAATAATGTTCTTCCTGATTAGGTACCTCTCTGTTGTGTGACGTCGGGTTTGAGGGCCCGGTTGCGTTTTTTTTAGAAATGCTTACTGATTTGGGCATATCCTCGATTTTACTTGTGTCGAAAAAGTGAAAAAGAAAGTTACTCAAACCAAACCTAACCTGTCCAATCCACCTAGCCTACCCTCACCTGCCCTCACCCAACCAAAGCTGACCTTTTTTTAATTTGTTTCAAATGTTTTTTCCCGTTTTGGGGAAGTCAGAACTTCAACTCGTGGTTCGATGTAAAAGTGCCCAAATCGGTATGCATTTTTTAAATAGGTGTCCCGGTTTCTTGATGGCGCAAAAAATTTATTTTGCTTCATAATGAGTCTGTTTTCCCATTTCTGCTTTTTTGGCATTTGTAAGGAAGAAAAGTATCATTGGCATCTTTGATTGCCATTAAAAACACTAAACTCCACATTGATTCTTCTTGTGACAGTGCACGTGATTAACTTTCTTTCTAATGCACAGTATATGATTCACAAAAAACACCATTGCCAAAATAACAAGTTTTTGGCACACTTCGTTCCCCTCCAATAAGTTATAGCGGAGGCGAACGCACAAGCGGAGAATGGGAAGTGGCACGTTTTCCATGTGTCTGCATTTTTTTCTAATTGTGACCAAGGGTAAACGACTCACTGGACACATTTTGTCGTGTCGTGTGTTTTGTGAATCAACCTGTATGTTGGCATTGAACTGAACTGTCACTCCAAGAAAGATGATATTATACAGTATACGCGTTGTTATCTCCGAACATTGGCGATGGATTGTCGCCGCACCGATTACGCGAAAAGGCGAATCTGCCGCCGCATCTTCGAAGAGTTTGCCTATTCAGAAAAAAACAATTGACAAACAATCGTTTATAAAAATTGCTTTTCAATGGGCGGGCAGGGTGTTCGGTAGGTCGAGAGTTGAAGTGCAGGAGGTTTGTCAAAAAGGCAAACCTGACAAATCTGCTGGTGCTGTGGCCTGTGGCAGCATGTTTATGATGGGACCTACATTGGGACCTCCGCAGGAGCCTGTCTTCGCACGCAGCTTGTCTTCTGGTGCAAGAATGCTCGATTGGGGCCCTTCACTTCACGGCCTCACTTCACTTCACGGCCAAATCCAAAAACTGCCCGTTCGGTGCACGTAATCATGAGAATTTGTTCTTCCTGATGCAACAAGAAAAAGGGCCCATTCACACCCAGATAACTCTCACCACCACGAACACAGCTGAAGGTAGAAAAAGAAAAACAAGAAAGTTGCAAAACACAAGTAGCAAAACACAAGAAAAGGAGTCGAAATGATGGGCGAAGTTCTTCATGTCTGCTGTCAATTTCAAGCGGTTCGGAATGAATAAGAGAAGGTGTCAGGGAATACATTTATCCCACCACCTTAGCAGGTCCTGACAAATGAACCGGTCGGGAGTCTATTTGTGGAGCGCCTCTTGCATCACTGCCTGAAAAGGGTCCAGAGAGGAACAAACACTGAGTCAGGAAAAAGAACAGAATTATTGGTCTTCCTTTTTTGTTCCACAAAAACTGAATTTTGCGTTGTTTTTTTATCAATTAACGATCATCTTGTGAGAAACTGCCCCTTTCGTGGCTCGCCAAAGGATGCACCTCTAATTTTTGAACTAGAATCATGAATAATATTCATCCCAAACGTGGTCAGGTAGGCCTACCTACTCAGAAGTTTTACCATACGATGATAACAGCAGTTGTTATTGCCAACAAAGATTCTGTTTGTGGAACGTTTTTGGTTTTGTTTTTGGTCACTGAGTTCTGGGCCGCATTGGATGAGGTTGTGGGTTATTTTCCGGAAATTAATTTTTTGAGCCTTCCTTGAAGCGCAGAAGGGATGGGATTACATTGAGGTTCGGATCGGATTAAGAAAAGTTTTGGAGCGTTTTTGAATTTGAAGCAGTTTTTTGAAGCGAATTTGAAGCATTCGCAGCGAGTGCCCGGTGGGCCACTTTTGGTGAGCGGAACTGGCGCTGTGGGATGAACCACTGTGACATTGCATTTTTTTCACAGTGACATTTCTTTCCACTGTGACATTGCATTTTTTGACGGCTAGCCTTCAAGAGCTCTTGCTTGGTGCATTAATGGCATTGCATTTCAGGCATTGTAGTGATTTTTTCATGATCGGAATGGCCAGAGATCGGGGAAACACAATTGCAAATGTGCTTCCAATCAAAACGAATCAAGCCTGATTTGCCCGGCTATGTTCGCCGATAAGATCGCTCGTACTGTAGAGTCGCCTTTTTGAAAGCGATTGTCGAAAAGTGTTGTTTTGCACTGCACATGTTTTTTGGTTAAAAATTCGATGGAAAGATCTGCTCCGGTCCGGCAGGGTTTCTCACAGGGTTGTTCGCGACTCCCAGCCGTTACCTCATCGACGGCAGGGAATTCTTCTCTGGATGTCGACGAGCCGGTTCAAAAATATGGGTGTAGGTACCTATCCTTCAATAATTTATAGTTGACACTTGGAGCAGGGCCTGTTTATTTCTCTTCTCACGTTTTGAGCACTTCCGGAAATGTTTCTTGTTCGTTTTCTTGTGGGTGTCATGGAAAAGAGGTGGAAAAGAAAGTCCTCACGTCACGCATCGTTACATCAGCTTGAAAACGAGTGAATTTTTCAATATTTGCCAATATAACGTGGAACTCGACAGGGCTGCTTGCATGTCGCTGGTTTTCCATTCTGTGGCACAGGTTCTGCCTGCCCCAGGAGACAAATAATAATTGCCACATTTCCTGTGTTGTCCTGTTATATTATTTCGTTTCCGGCACAGGCAAGCTTGTTTTAGCTAACTGTTCCAGCCCAATCCTTCGTTGAAATTGAAACAGATCCCAATCCTTCCTTGTCCCTCTGCGCTTTGCTATTCAGTTCTGCTTATTATTTGCAGCTTCAAATCGATGAAATGAGAACCCTTTTAATTTGCTGGGCATATATTCGCCTTGCCCCCTCTCTCCCATTTCGGCCATTTCTTCTCCTTTGCACATGCACCGAATAACGTGCATTCTGCTTTCCTTCCTTCCTTCTTTTTGCGTCAACATTGCATTGCTGAATGCGGTGCAGCGGAACTGCTTTCCCTGCCTGCCTGCTGAGCGTTGAGTTCTGGCGAATCCACTTTCCCGCCCTCTGCGATTACAGGATGGATACCTATAACAGTCTATCTCCCCGTCCCCGTTCCCAGGCTGCTGCCGAAATGACAAACGGAATAAATACCTAGCTCTCGCCTATTCTTTGAGAAGCAAATAACAGCACAAATAATGGCGATGCCGGAGGAGCTCCTATATCGAAAGTCGGCTCTGAAATTTCTCAAAAGGAAACAGCCATGCAGGCTATAATGTGTCTTCTGTTCGTGGCAGTGTGCTCCTTTACAGAAGCAGCCCCATGTATTATGTATCGCCTTGGCGTTTCCGTTTCTCGGTATC
>JASGXE010007124.1:0-29832 GCA_030068105.1 Sinentomon sp. SZTP_YWyxl
ATATTGCATTACAGGGGAGCATACTCCGTGCGCGTGGAGTAGAGCGCAACGTGAAATTTCCACATAAAAGCCATTCCCATCCCATCTTCATATTGCATTACAGGGGAGCATTCCCCTCTGGTTAGGAATACAATGAACTGCAATACACTTGGACCTTTGCCTCTGCACCGTAAGCGTTGTGTCCTCGTCCGTGAAGCCGTCGGTCGCGGTTCGAATCCTCGCGGATCTCACTACCAAAACTAAAAGGACCAATAGCTGCTTTCGTTATGCGCAAACAACTTGTTTTTATAAAATTCAAAATTGGTGTTTTGCTGTTAGTTGGCATGGGAGATACTCTAATAAACTTGCAACGCAAGCTGGTTATCATCCCAAGCATCCTACATGATGCAGATCAAGCATGCCATCCCACTGTATCTAGAAATAGCATCCTACCCTAGCATCCGAGGAATCGTTTTGGCATGTTTTGTGTTCATGCTTTGTAGCATCCATACAAAATCATGCTACTTGACATAACTATAGGGATCATGGTTGGAGGAAAAGCGCTAGCATCCCTAGGAATCTTACCTTTGGCATTTTTTTAACATGCAGATTTACAAGCTGTTCTCCGAAAAATCATATTTGCACTGGGTTTCTTTTACAATGTCGTTAAAAATAAGAAAAAACAGTGGACCTAAAACATTTCCCTGGGGTACACCAGATGCGTTATTTGCGAAGAAAGCGCATCATGCCACTTGAAAACGGAGCGTCGCCCGCTCATACAGGTACACGCAATCAGTACAAACTGAAGCATATGCATAAAACTTTACATAAAAATTACCCTGAAGCATATATGCATGGGAAGATCTCCATTCCATTGGATATTGCTGGCATTGATAACACGAATGAGGCGTCAAGGAAAAACTGCAGAGCAGCAACAAGGCAAGAAAGACAATTGGAAGAGAAGAGCAGGGCATCACAAAGCCAGCAGTGGAATTCAGGTAATGCTATGATTTTTGATGTTCTATCAAAAAAGCAGGCTATTTTGGAAAAATTCCAAACCCCACGGAATGGCCATTCCTTCATTGGAAGTGACAAAGAAACCCAACGTGACAGCGGTGTGCACAAGTGTTTTATTATGAGATGAATGGAACAGGCCGCAATCAATCATAAGAGCACACGCCCATGTTCACGCGATATTGGTTGAATTGCGACAACCTGAGCATGGATATTTGAACGAAGCTGCGCTTCTGACATCCTTGATGGATGTGGGTTCACATGTGTGTAATTAGCTCTCAACATTGCTGACACCTGTGGACAACGACCAAGTGTTTATGTCACCATGCAATCTTTCCTGGCCTGTATAAAAGAAAGTCAGATTGTTCCCGTCGTTCCAAATCCAAGCCAAACATCCGAGGACGCAAGATCAATATTACAACACCATTTTAAATTGATCCGGTATTACCTTCACCTTCCGTGATTTCATAATCCAGAGCCATGAAGATGACAAGGTCACCAGCTACCCTCTTCGCAATCGTAAGTTATTTATTGGTGTTTTTGATGGACCAGTCAGGGCTGACAAATATGGCAAACATGCAACTGCTTACAACGCTTGTGGTAACCAAGATTATGGCGAAATGAACTTCACTTCGCGCCACTTTTAAATTTTGGCATTTCAGTGGAACAAAATAAGTTTCCACCAGTTACCAAAATTCTTCGCAGATATCAACTCAGGCGTCATTAAGAATGTTCTGGCGCAAAGTTGCATTGAACCCTGCTGAGATATGTATAGGATCCTTTGAGCCAGGTAAGAAAATTTCTTCTGTATGGAACAACATTTGGTTGAGTCAATTTCAATTACTGATATCATATCCGACTTGGGATTGAAGCTGATGGCGTTTTTAAAACAACGAGCGGAAAATATCTGTCCGTGTATCAGGCAGTTCGACATTCAGTCGGTTGTACTTTTCGTATGTGTGAATATCGCGTTATAATTAGAGGGCCTTTTTGCGGAAAGATATGCATACAATCTCTTGGTAAAAAGTGAATTAAGCTTTCTGAAAGCTTTCGGTTAAAAGCAGAGAAGTCTAAGCATTCGGTGCAAAATTGACTTCGGTTGATTAGGATTTTTTACATTAACGCATCATCTCATTTTTAAAGATATTGCCATCGCCTAAGATGCTGGCAGATGCAAACACGGCGGACACTTTTACAGTGTAGAGGCAACATAAATTTGTGGAAATACACACAGTCTCCGACAGTTGATATCCGATGCATGCACCAAGAGATATCGGAATGGAATTTTCGAATTTACGTGTTTTTGCACATTGTATTCAATTTTTGCCTCAGAATTTGTTTTTCTTTCTTTTACTCTTGCTGAAAATAAATGGAAATTACTGAAAATTACATAAAATTACAGAAAAATACAGAAATTACTGAAAATTACTCAAATCTTTCAAACAAATTCATAAAATTACACTGAAAATAACTGTTCCATTCATACAACGCGCGCCCCTGTTTGAAGCGATTGTGCTTCTTGTTGAAATCCATTCGATGTTTTCGATATCTAATTCGAACGCGAGACAAACATCTGTTGTAGAGAATGTGCAGTTTTCTCACACGGATCCAGTCTGTATTCATGACACACCTAATTTTGTTCCTTCACAGGCCGTCGCAATCTGTTGTCTAGCAGAACAATCGGATGCGAAAGCAAATATCGTCAAACGGGGAGGTGATGTCTCCGCACAGGTTAGACTATATACCACTATCGGCCGCTCATTATTTTCTTGAACACGTCCGTTACGTCAAGCTAGCAAAACGATATGTTGACGAGCACAATACAGCTAATTCCACTCGAAGATTTGAGCTGAGACTTCACACTCTTCCATTTAAATACACAGAAAAACTTTAATTTCTATGTCGAGAATTAAGTTTTCAACTGAGTTTTCATTGTTGAAAGAATTCTGAATTCACTCTGAGCACACTTGGGAGCATTCTTGGCTCATATCTTCAAGTGGAATGAGTAGAATACCTATAGCTTGCTTGTGACATCTAAATTTGCGGTCCCATTGCACGAAAGCTTTTTTGCTTCTACCTAGGAAATTCGAGCATATAATCACAGATGCCATTGAATTTTGAAAATTATTGCACTCAAAATTAAATTTGTGCTCACAAAATATAATTTGTGCGCACAAAATTAAATTTGATTACGCACAATATTAAAACTGGTCTCGCACAATTCAAAACAATGGACAGATTTGTGTTGAGAAAATGTCATTTTTGCAGAAAGCTTGATCCTTTTCCATTGTTGCATTGAAAGATGCATCCGTCTCTTGCATTGCGACTAATGAGTTGAACCTGGGGATGGGTTGCAATTGGATGTACGACCGCACAAATTCAGGATGTTCTATAACAACGCCCACAATATTCACGTGATATTTCTCACTGGCAACACAAGTCAAAATATTTGCGTGACAAAATGGCTCCGACCCCCATTATTGTTTTTATGGGTCCCCAAGACCCCAAAAAGGGCCCAATTTCGGGAAAAAAAAGGGGAGAATTTGTAAAAACAACAACAACCAAACGAAATTTTCCGGATTAATTCCTCATCTTGGTTCGAACAAAAAATGAAGACGCGCGAAATGCAGTCAGAGTCACCATTTTTGTTTTTATGGGCCAGAACCCCAAAATTCTCCTGAAATAAAATGCGCAAAAATATCTTTTTCTCGAACGAATTGGCCCATTTTGGGGAGTTTTTTAAGTCCTTTTGAAACAAATGTGGTCGGAAAGCATTTCATGCGTCTTTACTCTTTACCTTTCAAGCGTCAGTACTGAAAATTTCAATGCTCGATGTTGATTATGAATGTTTAACCATATTCCTTCGATTATATTTGCCAATTTTGGGGGGTTTTGGGTGCACACTACACCACAATGGTGGATCGGAGAGGATTTCGTTTGTCTTCATCTTTGTTATAATCGCCATGAGGGAATAACTCTGAAAATTTCGTTCCTACACGATGCCCTTTTTGGATGACTTTTGAGCCCATAAAATCAACATGATGGTCTGAGTCATTTTTTTAACTCTACTTTGATTTGTGTTGCCATGAGGAATATCGCTTAAAGCTTGCCTGTGTTATTCTGGACATCCTGTACATACATCACAGCCATTCTTTTGGGAAGAACCGGGAGACAGCTTTCCAGATATTGGAGCGAACGGAAGTGGAGCCTTTTCCAGCGTGAATAACCATACCGGATGACGGCTGTAATGCCCGCGTTGGTTTGAAGACAGTTCTCTTCCCGATGGGCTGCACAATTTTGACCAAACAAGTCTTGCGGCGCGACGGTTTTTCACTGGATTTTGGGTGTAAGCACCACCTGATTTTTTCAGTGCATTTTCATATCCGCAGGTCAGCGCTGACGCACAGGTCCAGTTGAACGTGTTCATCGACTCAACCACCTTGGCTCGAGACCAAATGACAACTCTTCAATCTACCCTTGGCACACCGACCAGTCCCCTCGGTCTGGTTCTGGTCACTCTCCTCCAGTCTCACATCCAGTTCCTGAACTTGGTAATTGCACTACATCAGCATATTGTGGCGGGTCTTGCTGCAGGTGTTGGAGGAACCTTGACGGCCGCCGTGTCACTCATAGAGACGATTGTCATTTGTTTGTCGGCCAGCATTACCCTCGGATAATAGAGTTGCCGAAAATGTACACGGCACCTAGGAAAACGGTCGTTAATTCTTTTTAACCCTTCGGTCAGCGTCGGATAAAAAATTGGTCTGAAATATATTTGTTGCTCTTGTTTATTGTTGCTTTGTCCTGGTGGTCCACGTAAAAAACTTCAGAATTTCACTGTTATTTTTATTTGATAAGCGGTGACATCCTTTGGATTTTAAACACATTTTACGAGCAACAAACACATCATCTATCTCAACAATTACACGTTTAAGTTTCGACTTATGACATTTTGATTACAAAGAAATTTTTATGGCATTACTCGGTGTTTCAATCACTGCTATCAGCATAACATTAGATTATCAATTATACCCTATACTGTCCTGAATTTAAATGTTACGGCGATAGAATAGGCTGCAGTTCAAGCATGAGTACAGAATTCAAATAACTGAATTCTTTCATAATGTCCTGAAGAATTGATGCTATTAATTTCACGAACCGCAATACCAATTGGTGGCGACGAAATTAATGTACCCGTGTACAGTTTTCCCAAAAAAATCATGCCTCCGAAACTTTCTTTTTGGTGAGAGATAAGATAGAGAGGGCTGTCTGTTGGCACAGTCTGGTGGCTAAAGGAAAAAGGTTGTCAGGCAGAGGATTTCAAAGGCATAGATCGACCAGAAATTTTCCATCCAATTAGGCTTTCCTGAGGGTAGTTGATCTCAAGAAACCAGGATCTATATTTTGCGGGAGCAATCGTAGTTCCATGGCATTGGCAGCTTGGAACGGCATGGAGTTCCATTCAGAATGCTCCCTAGTGGGAAGTTTAAAGGTGACCGATGTCTTTTCGGCAGCCTATTTGCCTCATCTTTAACTTGTGATCATAACGAGATGCATGATATGGGGTTTGAGGAAGGGTTTTCAAATCGGAGAGATGACGGCAGCCAAACTAGATGCGGGAATGTAGGTTGAGCCTGTGAGCACCACCGTCTGCTTGCAAAGGATTGCCAGCCAAGTCCATTGATCATCCCATAAGGGCTGTCCATTTTTCCAAATCGGTTGGTAACGAATCGCGCTGCCTTCCCCTGAATCATTTCAATTGCCTCAACGCATCGATTCTTATATGGATCCCAAACGACTGATGATAATTCAAAGACCGGCCTGACAACGGAAAATTTGCAGCTGATTTTGCCAAAGGTGAGCTTTGTCTTAATGCTGGGTGAGAAAAAACATTCGATAATAATGCGTTAACAGTAGATGACGTGACTTTGCCATGTCAGATTCTTGGAGATCATCAGACCGAGACGATTATACTGATCGACTGACTTGAGGATCTGGGAACATAAGTGTACTTTGCTGGAACCTGGGCTTGTTTCGGCGACACAGTAAGAAGGGACCATTTCTCGACATTTACTTTAATCTGGTTAACCTTACACCACTCTTCGACTTGAGCACGTCAGACTGTAAAAACGCACGGTCACAAAGTTGCTGACAGCTTTGTCAATGAGGCAATCATCTGCAAACAGTCGCACGTCACAGGATAAATAAGAAGTGAGGTCCTTTTGTTAAATTAGAAATAAAAGCGGCCCAAAAACACTTCCTTGGAACACGCCAGAGGTGACTATGGGCTTCTTCGAATAATGTGCCGTTCAGAACAACCTGTTGCCTACAACCAGTTAAGGAAGAACGCATAGTACATTGAGGAACCTCCCACTCCGCAAATCCAACTTTGAAAGAAGCCGCTCGTGAGGAACCCTGTCGAAGGCTTGCGAAAAATCTGGAAAGACCAGGTCAACATCCAAGATGTTATCGGCTGAACATGACACGGCTTGGATGATTCTTGCCAGTTGCATTTCGTGGGACTTACGAAATCCAAACTGGTCTTTAACCAGGAAACCACAAGAATCCAGATAAAATGCAAACGTGGAGCACAATATGTGTATACAAATATCGTAGGAGACACTAGTTAAAGAGATTGTATGATGGTTAGACGGGTCAGAATTATCGGCGGATTGAAAAAAACAGGAGGAGCAATATCAGTCTTCTATTCACTGGAAAAATAAAGTTGCAAGCAATTCTGGTGCAGGATTGTCTGATAGGATGCGAATGCATCGGAAGCAGCTAGCAGCTCCTAAGCAGGACGATTTTGGCAGGTTGGAACCAGGCCGCTGGCAGGGTGACAGCAGGACAAAAGATCTTATTCAAATTCCCAATGCGACTGCAGACAGAAACGCACTGAAACAGACGCAACAGCAGGACGAAAAATAAAGTCACCTTTATTGGTTGTAATTGATCGGAGGAACCGTGGTCTAGCGGTTATGACATTGGGCGTCAAAGTCAAGGGTCCCGGCTTCACATCCCGATGAAGCAAAAATTTTCCAAATTGATCGTTCATTGAAAATTTTGAAGCCGCGAATATGCGCCTTAAATTTTCACCAGGGGTTTTTTTTACCAAAATTTGGCATGGCACATCATGGCACAGCATAAGGGGAAAATGAAATCGGCTCGTCGAGCGATAAAATGACTATATAGAACCAAACAATAATTGCGCTGAAAAAAAATTAAAGAACCACGCGAAATTCTTTCGAATCGTGAACGAAAGGACCTTGCATACGCACGACTTTAGTTAGGGGAAAAAAGTTATCTTACTTTTTTACATTGGTCAGACTGCAGTGCTGCTAACTTCCTGCTAAGTCTGATATTCATACCTAAATTGATAACATTCAAAATATAGATACCGCTTTTTTAAAGACTTCCAATACAGGCGTTCATTATTAACTCAGGCGTCATTTAGAATCAACGGCAGCATGCGCCGCAAAACATAATGTCACTCTTGTGTGGCGTGAAGTTGCACCAAGCCCTGTTGAAATTAGATGGCCCCTGTATCAATGCACCTTCAAAATGTCGTCTGTGTTTTAAGGGCGTTGAAACTGCGTCACGCGTCAGGGCCTTAAAATTCGCACCATTTGGCAGTGCAAACACAAGGTCTATGCTCACGACGCAACGTACGTGTAAACATCTGGTCACATTAAATTCGTCAGGATTCACAACGACAGGATGCGCAAAAAGTTGTTCGAAATTAAGTGTAATCATGTTCCCGGATGTGATTATCATGAAAGCTGCCATTGTTAAAAAAGGTCTTGAGGGTTGATTCTTGGTCGGAACAAGCGTGAAATACGAGCCCCTCATTTTATCTAACCTTATTATTTATTTTATTATTATTCAAATAATACTGTCACAAATGTTATGGTTGACAGAAACCGGGTAAAATAACACGGGTGAAAGAACAGTGATAAGGTGAGAGAAGATATGTACGGAAACACAATCACGATAAGCAATCGATTACGCTCTGCCGGTACGGCACCCATGGATGCAATCGCATGTATAAGAGAAGCGGCGAAGAAGAGGAGAGGTTATTCCAATCCCTATAATTGTACAAGAGATAAAAGCGTTAAAGTATCGGCTAGTTTTGCAAAGAGGGGCGTTTCGAACAAGGCCGTTATCGTTTCGACGCTGGATCGGTTTATGGTATTATAGGAGGTGGGCATTAAAAAGTTGAAAGAATGGGTTATTATTCCGCTGTGCAGTTGGAGCCTACGTTCCCTGCGCCTGCAAGTCAGAGTTGGCAGGCCGAGATCTCTCAATAAAACAGATACACTTGTGTCTCTGGAGTATGAGGAGGTGATCATACGAGCTGCCTTCCTTTGGACCATTTCAATGTTGGGGATGTCATCCCGGACCGGGTCCCAAACAGCCCCAGCATACGCTCAATCACTAGCAGCACAAGGGATGAAATAACATGCTTTGAGTTTGGCATATGGGGTATGCATGGATGCATTCACCATATTCCTTTGGATGAAGCCGGGGGTCATTTTGGCTTTCTTGCAAGTGGAAGTTATGTGGTCCCGCCAAGAGATATCCTGAGCAATAAGAACGCCAAGGTTTTCTTAATGACTTACAACGTTTGACTTACAATAAATGGCTTTAACGTTTTCAATCGGCTGATCATTTATCACAAATTTCTACCGTAGTTGGAACCCCGGTAATACTTTGGTAAATAGCATCGCCTTAATTTTGGTGGTATTGATTTGCATGCCCCAGGCGCCACACCACATGGAGACCTGGTTGAGATCCGACTGCAGGTTAAATGCATCATCTGGGAACGAGACTACTCTATAGATTACGATATCATCCGCAAACAAACGAATGCTAGAACTGAGACCAGAAAATGTCATTTATGTAGATCAGGAACAATAAAGGGCCCAACACGCTATCCTGGGGTACCCCCGACTTGACGTGGGATTCCGCTGAATTGAGGTTGTTTATACAGACAACTAGGGTGCAGTTTTCCAAAAAACAACTGATTGATTTCAAGATAAATGTTGGGAATCCCAACATGCCCATTTGGAGCTTATCATGTGGGACAAGATCAAAGACTTTTATAGGTCCAGAAACACCGCTTGAGTCGGGAGGTTATTGTCAAGATTTTGGGCGATCTCGTCAACCAAGAGCAACACCTGGGTCTCACAAGACATCTTTTCGCGAAACCCAAATTGGTTCTGATGAAGGATCTTCTTCTCGGTCAAGAAGTCTCTGATGAATGTTGCCAATATTTGCTCGAATAATTTAGAACAAATGCAAGTAAGTTAGATTGGGCGATAACTATCGGGACGATTGGGAGTTAGGGTCTACTTCCTAATTGGGACAACCAGTAATTTTTCCAGTCAAATGGCAACTGTCCTCTCTGTACTGTATTCGCGTAAAATGCAGTGAGAGAATTATACCCAAGACCGGAGAAAGTTCTCTCAGCAAACGACCCGGAAGCCAGTTTACAAACACTGCCGCAACTTTAGATGGCAGGCCGGGGCCCCCACCGAGCATTGGTTTTTCCGCAAGGGGACAGGGTTAGGTTAGGTTCAGATGGCTTTAGGCAAGAAAAAAAATTATTTTTTCTTTCTTGCGAAAACAGAGCCCAAATCGAGCATTCTTGCACCAAACGCTCTCTGCCTTCTAAAGTCGCGGCAGGGTTTGTAAAACAGCGACCCGGAATCGCTTTTTCGGGTTTATCTTTGAAAGAAGCTTCTTTACTCCAGGCACGTGACTCGAGGCACAGGGTCGTCCTTTTCCGCGTTTTCTCAAGGACGTACAACGGGAGTGGCTGCAGTGGTCGGCGAAAAACACTGGAGAAATACCCCTTTAGAACTTCAGAGATGTCAATTCTTTCAGTTGTAAGGTTACCGCATGGCTCAATAAGGGGTGGAATGTCTCTGAACTCCTAATTTACGGCGGAGAGATCATGACAGGGGTAACGCTAACTCCATGCTGCGAGGTAAATTTTTGCCATCTGCTCCAATGGAAAAAATTTACCTCGCAGCTCGGAGTTAGCGTTAACCCCGCATTGATCTCTCCGCTGTTATTAGAGATTTAATGTAATGCCTGAATTTGCGACAATGTTGACGTCTTCCAGAGTGCCGTTGATAAACTTTGCAATTGACAATGATGAATCGGTTCGCGCAGTAAGAAAACTTTGCCATTTGCTTGTAGATACTTTGAAATGCCAAATTGTTTCAAGTTTTATTTGCGCGAAGCCCGATGACATCTGGTCGCTGAAGGTTTTCAGTTCTACGAACCAGAATGACGTTCAATAACAGCAGGGTGTCCCAATAAAGTAATTTGGAAATATTCGCAAGTTGCGGACTTTGTTTCTATGGTGGACTTTGCGTCAGGTGATGCTGTTTATGATCTTTTCTTCTGACAGCATCTTTGACCCGTGGCACTTCGACGTGGCTCAAATCGCGGCTATTCAGCATCTAACTGGACAACACGTGAGTTGTGGAGATGAAGTAGCACTGAATAGTATTTACACGGAAAGAAAAAGTGTCGATCACAAAGGTGTTTTCTCTCCGGCAATTTCTATTTTACCAGTTGTGCTTACTCAAGGGGTCTACAAGGCTTTTGGTCGCAACCATCACTAAAAGAGATACAAAAGGAAAAAGACTTAAAGAAACCTGCCAGTGGTGCAATTAACTGAACACACCATTCCCCAACAGATTTATCGAGACACCTCCTCTACAGGTCTTGTGGTTGAAGATCGGGACGGTTGAACTTTGCAACCATCAGCGTCTACATCTGGATGGGGGAACTTCAGGGGCGTTTTCTGGGTCTTAATGGCAGTGGATTGTCAACATGGAATGCGCAGCCACCAACCCTTGTGACCTGGTCAACAAAGTGACCTGGTTGACAACAAGCAAGACGCAGGGAGGTAGGGTGTTAGGCCAGGTGTAGTTAGCTTTAATTCTGCACCAACGAAAACAAACCGCAAACAACATCCTGGAATGCAATTAAACCAAGTGCAGCTGTCGACTGCAAAGTTTCCATTCCATTGGGAGGGAGATTTGCCATTGAAATCAATCAAACCGCCTCGCTCTCAAAATATCTTATTCGTATGTCTCCAAGCCAGAGCATTTTTGTGTGCAAAACCGCACAGGCGGCAAGACATGCCGCCTGTGCGGAAGCAATGCTCCAAACTTGGACGAAAAGGGCTGTGCTTGCGAAACTAGCAAGCAACGAGCGGTCGCAAAGAGATGATCGCTATATTCACCGGCAGAACTCTCATTTTTTCATCAAAAGAAGAGGCAAATTGTTCTGCTCTTCTATCGATAAACTCTACCATGTATTCCAGAACCAAGGTCATAGGTCACCGAAATTTGTATGTGCGCAAGTTTTACCATTAAATTGCTTAGCACATCGGTACATTGCCTCGCCTTATGCTTGAGAGCCAAACACAGTCAGAGTTCACAGCTTTCAAACCACTGCAATAAAAACCAAGCTCCAAGTTGGCATTTATCCAATACTCTTCTTCGTAAGACAATTACATAATCTCTCAAGAGATTAGAGAACCAAATGGATACTCTTCATTTCGGTGACGTGCTAATTATTGTTCAAAAATTCTAAGATACACATGATATCTTACTCACAGTTCGTTGAAATAAATATCTGTGCCCATAAACAAGTCCAAATAAGTCGCGATTGACAATGACTTTTTGCGCAATGTTCTGTAGATAAACACACACCAACTTTTAAGTCACCATGTATTGTCGACAAAAACCAGCTGCTGTATTATGTATTCATTTATGCGTGTTTCGGTGTATTGACAGCTGTTGAAGTCTATGCCTGAAGAAATTCAGTGTAATCCTCAGCAGAGCTGGTGAAGTTGAATTTCAGTTGGCGGATTAGACTTAGTGAAAGACAAACTATCCTCTCTTACGACATGGTTCAGTTAAATTTCTCGCCAAGCAGTCTTTCGATGCTGATAGCCGAGATAGTGGCGGCAATCACAGCCTGGTACAATTCCGATGTGGATCAGAGTCGGAAAGACACCAACTCGAACGCACCTAGCAGCCTCGAAGAGTTTGACTACATAATAAGTGAGTTTCCGAATTTATTTCGATTTGGGATCCTCTCCTTGCATTCATTTCGACACGCTTGAAGGAATTCGGCGGTATGCAGCTCTTTGTCAACGAACTCCATTTCATCACGTTAAGTTCGTCTTTCTCAAGTGAGAACGGAAAAACGGCCGGCCTCGTGGCTTGCACCGGTTCCCATCAGAACAGCGAAGTTAAGCAACGTTGGGCCTGGATGATGCTTGGATGGGAGACCACCCTTGTACCCCAGTTTGTGCTGCTGGAAGGGGGCTTAGTGGCCAAGTCCCTCGTCTCCTTCGGATGAGACGTTAAGCAGGAGGTCCCGTGTGCAGCATCACACTGTGCACGTTAAAGAACACCTAGCTCCAAGTGCAAGATAGTGGTTTGGCAGGTTACACAACAGAGAAGCCACATCTCACAAGTCACACATCACTGCTGCTCTGCAGAGCATGATTCTCTCCGGGAAAACCTGCGGGTTGGTGTGTATACGCCGTAAAACTGGTCCGAGTCGTTTCAGTTGAATGCAAAGCAGAAATGGGCTACGATTATGGGGCATAGTTCTCCTTGCGAGCCCAAGGTGTGTGCAACAAGGTAAATGGTCGGACCACCAGCCGAATGGCTATCAGTCCATATGACTCCACGATGATGATGATGATGATGATGATTGCATGCTTTCAAATGCCGATTTCCATGCCGACGATGAAGTTCAATGCAGATTACAATTATTCATACTTTTAATAATGACACTTCGGGGTGGAATTTCCTCCTGAAGCATTACCTGGTAAACTTTGCAAATCCTGCAAAAGCAGATTTTATATCCCATACAATCATTTGCATGGGATAGAAAATTAGCTCATTTGAATTGATATTTTGCATATTACAACTGCTGTTTTTAAAGAATGGGTTAATTCTTTTTATTGTCATGTTCCGATATCAGTTCTGTCGTTTGTCAATTAATTTCCTTTCCACGTTGTTTTTCCAAGCTTGCCGTTGAAGAATTCAATTGGAAACAAGATGTGTTTCGTGCTCATTTTTTTAAAATAAATTTTATGAAATTCTGCCCCCCCCCCAGTTCGTACTCACAAAACGCCAAATCCATGGAGGTGAAGGAGAAAGGGCAAAACGCAAGTCGACGTTTGGCCAGCAAAACGACCCCGTCACAGGAAAACCAAAAATGTTTGGACAACAAAACGACCTCGTCAGAGTCAAAAACAACAATGGGGAATGAGAAAAAAAAGAGTAGCCAGCAAACCAAGCAAGAATTGTTGAGAACTAACCAGATTCAAGTTGTTGAGCAGCAGAGAATTCAGCCTCAAAATCGGGCACAGATGACGGCAATAGCCAGTAGGCAATCAATGAAGTGTCATAGGTATTCTTGAAGTTTGAGTATATGCATGGTTGCTCATGTGTTGCTTTTAAATCGCATATCTTAAGACACTTACAATAATTATGACAGCTATCTCCTATAGATAACATGATTCTTGCAAAATGTTGCGATATTGATGGATCTTTAACTGAATCTATACGAATCCAAAAGTGTATTGTTTGCATGGTGGCAGAATTAGTTTTCATAAATGTTTAAAATTTGTAAATGTTCAGGTTTTATTAGAACCGCATGCAGAAATAAAAAACGACGGAGATCAAAAACTGACACCTCAAGAACGCTTAGTTGCCATATAGCGTTTTATTAACATCGTCCCACAGTATAGGAGAAAAAAGAAAATAAAAAGGTTCTGAAACAACGGTGAAATGGGGAAACCACATGCTTGGGTGATGAATGGTTCTGAAACTCGAAGAAGGCATGATGAGGTTATGAGTAGCTGGAGCTGGACACTTCTGCCACACTTTCAAAGGAAAGAGAGATTTCAACTTTATTAACACACGCCAGGATCGATTTCGCCATCTCACCGCGATGGCATCTTCTGCAGGACTGAAGTTCTCACAGCTTTGGCGGGAGCAGAGGACGATGTGTCGGGCGCCTTTGACGTTTTTTGTGATATCAAAGGTTGGAAATCTGCTGAATGTTCCAGATTTAAATCCTCCTGTGCCACTCGTGCCGGGCTCAGAGACCGAAGAGGAAAAACGGGTGGTCGCTCATTAAGAAAAGCTGCCTGCTCCATCCAAACCCCTGAGAACCTCAGTCCTGCAAAAGATGCCATCGCAGTATAGATGGCGAAATCAATCCAGGTGTGTGTTATTAAAGTTTAATTCTCTGTTTTACTTTTAAAGTGTGGAAGAAGATTCCAGCACCATCTACTCATAACCTCATGTTTGGGTAAATTAATTATGTCACCATACAAGTATGTTTAAACGTTTAAAATAGACAAGATGCACGTTCTACACGGGTAGTGCTTTCCATTAAGTTGTTCTAATTTTATTGTTTATTTTGCTCAATTGTTATCAAGTCGGCGCTGGTTCAGCCGGGTCAGTTTTGGCGAATAGACTGACGGAAGATCCCTGGAGAAGCGTTCTTCTTCTTGAGGCAGGAGGAGACCCTCCACCTCTTGCGGAAGTCCCGGCCTTCAAAACGATAATGTCTGGTACCCAATACGACTGGCATTATGAGACAGTGTCGCAGCGCAATGCGTATTTGCAGAACGATGCAAATGTAAGTCAATTTTGAAAAGATTTCACTTCTCTTTCACAAAGGCTAACACTGTTTGCAAAATCACTTTTTTGATATAAAAATAATAAAAGGATTTCAAAATAACAAGGCATTATTAATTTCATATGTGGACACGCAAACATAATCGAGAGCAGCCCTTAATAACACCGCGCAACACAAACATTGATAAAATGATTTAGGTTTCCTTGGGCCATGTTTATGGCTGCTGTGCTTAAGCAAGTGCACTTCCTACCAACCACTTGGGATCCGGAAAAACTGTGCGTAAGCACAACAGCCACAAAAATTGACATCGAAATAAAAAAAAGATACTAGAATGATTGCTACGGGTTCACAATGACGAACAATACATATTGAAATGTAAATGCATCGTATACAAAATCTAGACTTTCTAGACAGTTAGACAGTCTAGAGAGTAAATATATAATAAAAATGGATAAAATAAATAACATAAAGGACAAAAATCAGCAACGTCTCCATTCCCGTTGTCTGGAGATAGCATCTGCATAGAGCTAGATCAAGTATGTCATGATAAAGAGGATATAAAAGAAGACCCAGGTCACTTCTCTGAGTCGAGCTTGAGAATAAGAGTCTTTTTGCATGAAGACTGACAATGCCAGTAATGCTTTATCTCACGCAATTGAAATTTAGACCCGTAGAAATTCTCGCACAAAAGGTAAAAAAAGAATCGAATTCAATGTTCAGATAGCGAATGTGAATAGCCAAAATAATCACTGTCATGTTATGAAAAGTCGATGATGATAGCCGATGTGGAGACATTTTCTTGTAGTCGGATGAGATCACTAAAAGGATGTGCTCACTAAACTTTGTCTCACAGAATTTAAATTTCGAAAACCGTGCTGATCCGAATGATTTATTAGGTCTCAAGTTTCAACAAAATTAGAAACTAAATCATGCGATAGATTTACAAACTTCGGAATGGAGAAAACAATCAAAATCGATCTGACTATATTTTTACCTTTTTACGGTAAAGAATTTCAAACGTGTTAAATCAACAGTTTTAAAGTTTGCATCGGGGATTTTATCACGGCCGGATACTATCTTGCTACCCTGGCGATTGTCCTTTGATGTTCATAACCTGCTGAAAGAAAAGTCCTTTTTCATAAACGCACAGCGAGAAATCAGGTCCAGTGTTGCCGCTGTAGGAAGATTGAGAACGTTCTTGGAATGACAAGATTGCCACAACAGGACAATGGTTGATTTGCATAACGTCGGTTTGGAAAGAGTGTCAGTAGCGACGAGAGAAATGCGTTCACTAAATTCATGATCAATAAATGTTCAGCGGTGAAACATATTTTCCTTAACTGCTATGTGAATTTCTTTCTTCTTGGAATTCGGAGAACTAGGTATTTGATCACGCCCTTTGAGGAGATATTCCCTATCGATACACTTCTTTTTCTTTCACATGTGGGAGGCAATTAACATGAGTTTTCTGTTCTTTTCCTTTACGTTTTTTACTTGAGTTCGTTTTATGCTCAAGTAACTCTCCTCACGTTTCGTCTTCAAATTCGATAGTCTAGGAAGCTGAATCAGCCCTTGTGTTCGCAGTTTGGTATTGGTATAATAATCGTTAAATACGAACTCCCCGGGTGCGTTAAACTACACTTCCTGTCAAACCGCGGGCAGCAATCGCTGATAGGTTCCATGGATTCTCCGTAGTGGAGCTTGCACGACCTGTTTCAGGAACTGCAGTTGAATATTCTCTACCGTGCGAATTGATGTTATTTGCACGCCGATCCTCGCGAGTGACGTGCCATACGAAACAGAGGTGACAGTGGTCATGAATCCGCCTCCAGCAGCACAACCAGTGGTAAAGGACGTTCTCCCATTAGAGTACTATCCAAACCAACATTTCTTCTTTTGGTGTCCTGAAGAGAATACACATCTCTTACTTCCACCGGCACAAACCGTGTGGCAGAGATGGAGCAAAGCTTTCCAAGGATTCATGCAAACGATTCGATAAAACCCAACTGGAGGAGCATGAGAAACCATGGACGTCCACCGGTTGATAAATTATCGTAGTACAGTTCGAAAAAATCAGCATTCTGGAGTGCATGGCGGCATCTTCTCACCCATTTTTCGACAAGGGAGCATCTTCCCATTTCCTTTTATCAGAAAATGTTAAATTATGTGAATCAGCAAGCGAAAACATCATAAACAGCTCT
Source organism: Sinentomon sp. SZTP_YWyxl (assembly GCA_030068105.1). Classification (NCBI taxonomy): domain Eukaryota; kingdom Metazoa; phylum Arthropoda; class Protura; order Sinentomata; family Sinentomidae; genus Sinentomon; species Sinentomon sp. SZTP_YWyxl. The sequence continues at coordinate 16,887 of JASGXE010007124.1, forward strand.
GAAAAATAGTATATTTCATCTTTTCAAAACATTCATCTTGTTTGCGTGTACTCGTTCATCGTTGCCATGCTGAAAAACAGCTGCCGCCAAAAACGCTGGAAAACGCAGGAACACGTCGTCCCTCCTCCTCCTATTGTCTCAGACTGTTTGTTCTGTAATCATACACATCGCGATATGAGATCATAACTGCGTACATTGCGGTGCAAAAATGAAACAGCGTTGGTTAACTCTTCATGTCAGTGTGACGGGCTGGCCTCCAGGAATTGATCAGGGTTGCAGGAATGTCCAGGAATGATAAAACAGAGCTTACAAATGTACAAGCTTTATTGTCCTTCTTGACTACTTCCAAATAGAGCTACAAGACACAACTGAAACAACGGCCTTTTTCCAAGCAGAGTCTCCACCGAATCCATTGCGTGTGTGTTCACGCAAGAAAGAAAGAAAATTAATAATAAAACTGACATTCGATCAGACCGCTACAGTAGAAACCGCATAATCAGCAAAACACAAGCGAGGAAAGAATTCAGTCGCCATGACAAACAAAAGTACTGAGTTGACCCAAAAGTATGTTACAGCCGGTTTTTAAAGAAAATTGTTAACAAACAGCTAACAGCTTTTGATTTCGGTCTTTAACAATTGCTACCCCGACGTCAAATCGATACAGCCAACGCCGCATCACTTTCGGCGACAAATGATATGATACTTTCGCAAATGGGGTAAATGTTCGTAAATTTTTCAGATTGGGATTTGGGAACGTGGCAAAGCTTTGGGTGGATCAAGCGTCATCAACGGCATGTGGTACACTCGTGGCAACCGACGAGATTACGATTACTTGGCTGAAATCATGAACGATCCGACTTTCAATTACGATAACATGCTTGAGTATTTCATGAAATCTGAAGACAATCAAGACACTAGTCTCAACGGCAGGTTTTTTTTACATGTTACACTGATTTCTATATCGACCTTTCGAAGATTCAATCTGTATCGGGAAAGCCGCAGCCTAAAAACAACACTGTTATGCCAGCATATTCATTGAATGTTTCATTTCCGCAGGTTGCAAGCTAACATCTTGCAGCATTACAAAACATTGCGCGGTCACACTTCTGTTTTGTTGCTGATCTGTCAGCGCTTCGTTTCACGTCCTCGTTTAACAGCGACCCCAAAATTCAATCTGCCTCTGTCTTTCTCTCTATCTGCCTCTCTCTGTCGCTCGCAGAAGGTCTATTTATCTTCTCTCTCCCACTCACTTACAGTAGGTGGGAATTAAATAGCCGTCTTGTAGAATACCTGTTTGAAATTGTACTAACAACATCGGCAACGTGCTCAACAAGGTGGACTGTAACTCTACTTGGTGGCACATGTGTCCTAGTTATCACAGAGTGCCCACAAAAATTCATTAAAATTCACACGCGTAAAGACATTGTGTATCTAGAGCAGCATAGATTATGCGATTAAGTGGATTTGTGTTGCACCAAATAAGCACATTATTGTCTATTTAGAAAATGAGTTGCGACAAGTTGCCACAAAAATAAAAATGGGACAATCTGTGATCCTTACTCTATTTTCTTTATTCTTGGAGCAAAAATATTTCAAATATGGCAAGCCACGGTGATGATATATGTATAACGAAGTTACGGCATAAAACATAAGGAGGGCTGATTCAGTATAGAATTGGAACAACCGATCATGAAAGATATTCCAGGCTCAGGTTGTTCTGGTATTGGTGGTGTGTTGTAAATTGGTTGCGAAATTCCAATGATCTCTCTTCTTTTTCCAAAAAAACATCATAGTGTCTAGAAATCACTGTGCTAGTTGAGACTGCAACAGAGAAACATTCTGATTTAAAGCAATCGCACAAAGGAAGTGCGCAAATCAGCTCACAACTGGCTTCTAATCGCCATCGAAATCTTGTCCAACTAGCTGTATTTTCAAATTATCATGAATAAACGTGAAATTTATAATCGGACATGCCAGGGTTCGATCTTATGCTGTTTGTGCAAGAAAATGCTGTTGCCAATTGGACTATGCAATGTACTACAGTTATAAATGACTTTAAATGATCTATGTGTCCATATTCAGATCATATAGGTATATGTACTTTTGTTTGTATCTTAATCTGCACATACTGACTCTCCATGTTCTTAGTGTTTTAACAAGTGTGCTGGATTTTCGCCTTTGGCAATAATCCTTGGGCGTTGTTTCTGCTATTCTTCAAGGGCGATATGATAAAACTAGTGAAAACGTCATTTTTCGCAATTGGCCGACCCGAAAGCTGATTTTTTCAGACTTTTAGAACTTTCAATCGTTTAAAATTTCTACACGGAATTCGGTAAATATTTCTACTCGATTTACTAAATCACAGAGAAATTCGTCTGCTCTGCATCCAGGAACAAATCAATTTTGTCCCGCGTCACGGAATGGAAACTGGAATATTGTTTTTCAGTTTATATCTATTTGAATTTCACAACAGATCCATATCTGTTGCTCTAACAATATTTCTATGAAATGTGTTCAATAAGTCTCTAAACGTAAAATTGTGCCCTCTCGCTTTTGATCCACGTTTTTGGGATTTTAAAACACTTCCGTAAAACCTCTTTTTATGCAATAGATATTTCTCGCCACATTTTTGGCCATAATTTTGAGCTTAAAAAGACTGTCTAACTACTTTAGGTAGCAATTTTTAAATCACTAATTAATTATGAAAAATGTAAACAACTTGAAAACTTTAAATTTTACACAGAAGAGTTTGAACTGAAAGCTTTGAAGCGTGAGGTTGAAACAATTCACCACCTTTGAGACACTAATCCGCAAAATCAAAGGAAGCAACTATTGGATAAAATATTGCCCAAATTTCACATCTAGAAATGACACCTTTTATACCAGAATCGAACTAGTATCGAACAATCTAATGATGTTAACGTCAATTCGATCATTAATTTCACGAAAGCCAGCGAGTAAGCCACGTCGTAATACGTTAAAAAATCCACGGCTAATTTTATGCCGGTCCACTGTCATACACATCCTTAATTTTGAAGTGATGTCTGATTGTTTCGTTGGTGAAGCCTGATTTTTTTATTGGTGTTAACATCTCTTGCAGACACTTACCACAGAAAGTCTGGTCTTCTAACAGTGGAGAATGCGCCGTGTGTGACAGGAATCTGTGAAATAATCTACGACGCCGCCAGGGAGATGGGCATCTTCAACAAAGACGTGAACGGTGAAAGTCAGTATGGTACGTAATGTATTTTCCAGAAAAACGTGGAATGATTCAGCAAAGCGGTGAGACCTTCACATGGAAGTAGCTCGAGTTCAAATTATGGTGTTTGCAATTGGGCCGTTAATGTTGAATTGAAACTATGGACAATTCGATGGAAACGGTGGATAGGAATGTCCTTTAGCGCTAGCCAATTTAACTACTCGTTTTTTCCTGTATTTTAAGGAGAAAGGGGAGTCGAAAAATAAGTCTTGAAAAAGGATATGGTGCAATACCTAGGCCCGATGATATTTTTTTCCGCCTCAACGATATCTGAGCACGCGCGGTTGTCGTGAAGAATATCCGAATCTGCCATGTCGGAATCGACTCCATATTAAAGAATCCCGTGTGACAAAAAGAAAATCATTTTTGCCAAATGGTGGATACACGATCGCTATTTTGGCTATGGGGGCAAATTCATGCAAATGGTGCAAGCTTTTATTCTGCATGCATAAGAAGGACATTTTGCCATCAAGCAGAATAAACATCATGTTCGTGCTCCGCGACCCAATGGCATTAAAAGTATCCGCACAATCAAGAACCGATAGCAAAACGGTATATCGATTATAGTGGTGGAAATTCAAGCCAAATAACGAAACACACATGCCCGTATTTCCGTACATTTTACCAACGCCACAATGAGTAAAATTTTCGCAAAATGTAGTAGATCTTTAAACCGCTTTCGATTTCACGTTCGCAGCATTTACAATTGAACGGTAGTGAGAAACAGACTGTTGTTGCCCCTCACCATCGTTCTCACAAAGAACATGTCAATATGAATTTAAAAACTAATTGAACGCTGTAAACCAAATTGCGCAGGACAGGCAAGAATGAATTAAACGATAGAAAATGGATTAAAGCGTTGATTTAACCAAAAATCAATGAACATAAATAAAATTCCTTCATGATATCCAATAACGCATAGAAAAAAATTTAAAAAACTAAAAAAAGACAAAAAATTAAATTTGCCAATTGTGTAATCACTTCCTACAACCGTGGCTAAATTTTATAAATTTTGTTTTTATGGGCTTTTATGCATAAAAGCCAATAAAAACAAAATTTATAAAATTTTGCAACGGATGTAGGAAGTGATTACACAATTGGCAAATTTAATTTTTTTGTCTTTTTTTTAGTTTTTTAGTTTTTAGTTTTAGTTTTAGTTTTTAGTTTTTTTGGGCTTGATTTGATACGTGTTTGGATTTTGTTAAAATCAAATTCCTCTAAATGCTCATAGCTTGTATAAAAGGGCCGACGTTTAAAAACATGCATCCGTTAATTATTAAGTCAAACGGATTTTATATGAATGGTTAGCGGACAAAGTCACTTATAAACGGTGAAGAAGAAGACTTATCATTGGCGTCATTTCCGGCATTAATCTTACATTCTTATTGTTTGTGTCATGAATTACATTTCAGGTATCGGACCAGTACAGATGACAACTCGGCATGGCAAGAGATGGGACACGAAGCACGCGTTTTTGGACCCCGCAAGCAAGAGACCAAATTTGAGAATCGAAAAATTTGTTCAAGTTGAAAAGGTTCCTCTTCTATTTTGGTTTAGTCTTTTCCGAAATCAAAATATTTTTCGCACAAAGCAAAACCAAACTTCACTGCGTTATGTTGTGATGGAAAGTTTCTAAGCTCTTTCAAATTCATTGCCGGTTTAATAGCAGTGGACATCCACAGGACTTGCTAATTCAATATAAAAATATGATGAAAACGTTTCAGCCTTTGTGGACAACTTGCAAAAGTTTTCGGAGCAGATTGATAAAATTGGCTGGCACGGTGAGAGACCATCGGATATATAAGCTCTGAAAAACTCTTAGCAACTCTGGATGGTGGGGGGTGTTTTTTGTTCTACAGTCAGTTCTCATACCTTAAGATTCTTGCGATCACCCGAACATGGTCAGTTCATTGTTCTTCAAAAGGATTTGAGCAAATAATGCTTCCTTGATGGAACGAGAGTCGCACTGGTGCCAGGTGGCCATTTGTCCGGCGACACTAACATTTCTTGCGCGACTATGGTGACGTATCAATGTTCCCATAGTAGAATTATTATTGAGTCATTTGTATGGATTAGGTCAAGTATTTGTTTTCTTGTCTGTTCTTGCCTATCCCTCTTCTATGTGCGTTGATCGGAGAATGCATTGAATGGTCTCCATAACGAATTCAAATCAATTTCTGATTTGTTGCTCCTATATTTCTCGTCACATTGTCACTTATAATGCAGTCATAAATTATATCGTCAGCTGCGAGGTATTTAATGTAGAGGTACGTCAGTTATGAAATCCGGGCGATGACACTGACGTCACTGTATCACACAAGCGGCAAGCGCAGCTGAAGGTGAATTGCGGACCTCGGTGCGAAGTTTACAGAAAGTCAAGTTTCTCTTGAACCAGGAGACGGATTTTCATGAAAGTTGTTGTGGCACAAAGCTGAAAAAAATAACGATTTCAAAAATGTATAATGATCCCAAACTTTCTGCGAGCAAAACTCCAAATGATTTGAGGAACAAATGCGTTCAAGTTAAGATGGCATCAAATTCCGGGCCCCTGCCAGAAACTTTCAACGATTGTGCGATTTTTTCCGTTGCAACATGGTTTTGGCCTGTCGAAAAGTTGTAGAGGAAACTTCCAGCTTTCCGATGACACCAACTTCATTCAATTTGGACGTCATTTGACCATTGTATCGAGAGAAATAACGCGCCATGGAAGCATGATTCTGTTTTGGGCCCAGAACAAAACGATGCTTCCATGGCGCGTCATTTCTCTCGATACAATGGTCAAATGACGTCCAAATTCAATTATTTTGGTGTCATCGGAAAGCTGGAAGTTTCCTTTACAACTTTACCACAGGCCAAAACCATGTTGCAGCGGAAAAAATCTCACAATCGTTGAAAGTTTCTGGCTGGGGCCCGGAATTTGATGCCATCTTGACTTGAACGCATTTGTTCCTCAAATCATTTCTGAGCTTTGCTCGCAGAAAGTTTGGGACCATTATACATTTTTGAAATCGTCATTTTTTTCAGCTTTGTGCCACAACAACTTTCATGAAAATCCGTCGCCTGGTTCAAGAGAAACTTGACTTTCTGAATACTTTGCACCGCGGTCCGCAATTCACCATCAGCTGCGCTTGCCGCTTGTGTGATACAGTGACGTCATTTTGTGCTGGCTCGCACGCTCGGAATTCATAACTGCTGTACCTCTACATTAAATACTTCGGTCAGCTGATCAATTGGTGTGGATGGAAATGCAGCTACATCTTGATACATTATCACCCGGTGCATTAATGTTCTTCAGGTGTGCATGTAGCTACATCTAGTGCATTATCACCCGGTGCTACATTAATGTTCTTCAGGTGTGCATGTAGCTACTTCTAGTGCATTATCACCCGGTGCTACATTAATGTTCTTCAGGTGTGCATGTAGCTACTTCTAGTGCATTATCACCCGGTGCTAAATTAATGTTCTTCCAGGTGTGCTGTAGCTACTTCTGGTGCATTATCACCCGGTGCTAAATTAATGTTCTTCCAGGTGTGCTGTAGCTACTTCTAGTGCATTATCACCCGGTGCTAAATTAATGTTCTTCCAGGTGTGCATGTAGCTACTTCTAGCGCATTATCACCCGGTGATACAATAATGTTCTTCCAGGTGTGCATGTTCAAATCCCGTAATGTTTGTTAGCCGCACCACTGTAGCCAAATCCGTTCTGATTTCCTCTAGATTCACATAGAAAAGTCTTTCTTTTCGTGGCTTGGAGTTCACCCAAAGGCTACCTCGATCACAGGACGAAGGCACGGAAAGACCTTTGAAGCAAAAGCACGAAAGGAGATCATAGTAAGCTGTGGCGCAGTTGCGTCACCGCAGCTGTTGTTGTTATCGGGAATTGGTCCACGAGAACACTTGGATCAATTTGGGGTAGGTTTTTAAGCTAATGACCCACCAAGAACTTTCCAAAGATTAACTAGATTTCTTTACCAATGATTTCTTGATTTTCATCGCTTCGCAGTGCAGGCCAATGACCTCTTCCAAAAATGTGTCTATGTTTCTGTGCCGTTTATGTGTCATTTGTGTTGGATGATGTTGCTGAAAATCTCCTTACAGTGCGCACAATGTCCCTGTCTAAGAGCAATTATTTCTCGTTTCATTAGAACTGCGTTCGAATTCATTACACCATCCTCGAGAGCGGCCATGTAGAGACATAAATGAAATTTTCATCTGCGGAACAAAATTAGCATTTATGGGGCCCATCATTTCCCTTTTCAATGACTTCATACAAGTCTGGCCCAGCCCATGCTCTCACAACGTTTTGGTCGTTCAATTTCCTGACTTTGCCTGATATGTCCTAGGTCATTTCCTTGGCTTTCCGTAGCATCGACTTACTCATTTCCCTGCCTTTCCCTGATATCGACTGACTCAATTCCCTGACATCGCCTGACTCAATTCTCTGACTTGTCCCGATCGCCTGACTCAATTCCCGGAATTTCTTGACGTCACGACTAACACATTTTCTCTGAATTTACCTGGCATCCATGTGCTATTTCCCTAACTTTCTCTAGCGTAGACTGAGTCGTTGCCTTGACTTTCCCTGGCAATGACAAACTCGTTAACCTGACTTTCACTGACATTGACCGACTGATTTCCCTGAGTTCTGTTACATTTTGAACAAATGTATGCAGACGGTGACGGCAACATTAGATCCATGTTTGTTTTTGTATAGTCCTTATCTTCTGGCATTTTACGATTTCCTCTAACTTTCCCTGCTTTTTAACAGATTTTTAGCATTTTCTATTTTTTAGCCACCTTTCATGTGTTTGCCGATGGCTTTCCCTCATTTACCCCAACAGTGGGGACCCAATCAACGGGAAGTAGAGGGATAACATTATATCCCTGAGGAATTCTAAAAGTCTCTCACACATTCCCATGTTAACTCCTACGAAAAACAATAAAATGCAGATATTTAGCCAGAAATGGTGCCCGAAACTGAAAACACGTTAAGTAATTCTGCTACTGTAAGAAAGAGGGAGTTCTGCTTCTTTGACATTTGCTAACGCAGTTGATGCAGAGTGAGCTCAGCGACGGCGAAAACTGAAGCCAATCTTGACTCAAATGCATCACGTCCATGATTTTCGAACACGTTATCTCTCACAGATACCGGTGCTGTCGAACCTGCCTGTCGGCAAGAACCTGCAGGAGCACATCGGGTTCAATATTGGTCCGTACATCACAGACGAGGGCAACTTGACTTCAGTATTGAACATATCACACTACAGAGACGCACAAGACGACTACAATGAAGGAAGGATTGGTTAAGTTTGTTTTACATACTTTTCTTGACATCCTTGCTTGCTAATTATCGGAACATACAGAAATTCGAAGCTGTACGTAAGTCAGCATTCGAAAAGTACCACTTGTCAACGAAGCCGACCTGCTTGCGGGCAAAGTGTATTGCAGATTATGCCAGCTGCTTCGATGTTCTAGTGGCTAAGGTACTGGGTTGCTATATGCGGTGGCTGTGCGGTTGTAGGATCGCACCCCACCTATGGCGATTTTTGTATTCTTTGTTCCTTTTTCTTGCTGATATGGCTAACATTTAAAATATTGAATAAACCGGAGCGCTGAACCCGCAGAAAAATGTGTTGTTTAGAATAGTTGGGGTAGGAAGGTTAGGTCCGGTGTTATAAGCTTTACATTATCTGCTTGTCCTGTATCAACTTATTATTTGCAGGTTTTATTTGATTTATCAAGTTAGGTCTTATTCGCTTTAGGATTAATTTATCATTCTAATAGTTTGTCTAAATATCAGGTTGTTATTGGCGCAGGTGGTACTTAGGATTTTGTAACGTCTAAAAAATTGGATGTCTGCTTACCACCACTAAAATGATGCGAGCAGCAAACGACGCTTTTGCTAATTGCTATAAAAATAGCAGTATGGGGAGCGGCATTTTTAATGTTCGCTTGCAGAGACGCTGCTTAATACTGGTAGGACGGTTTCGACGCTGCAGCTGGTGGCCTCGCTTTTTATTTTTTATTTTTTATTTTTTTTATTTTTTTATTTTTCTACAGATAATTGCACTGATCGTAGCTTTTACCATTGTTAGCCATCAATTATTTATTTATTTATTTATTTATTTACATAACCATCTTCATTTTTGCCTTAACGACAGCAGCAATAGCTACAGGCATAACAACACGAACAAATATAACAACACATCACACATAACTACGATAAAAAGAGCAACAAAGCAATGATGGTATCGTTTGTTAAACAATTCGAATAAATGAGGTTATTCTAAGCATCTTAATTTGATTTTGTTATCGATTTGATAAATAAGGAAGCTTCACGGCCAAGGAATCGGAATGACCAAATCAGATAGAGCAAACACATTCTGATGAACATATGAGTTGGGAAACGATGCTGGTGGGCGACGGGACAGAGAAGATGGTAAAAAATGGCTGCAATAAATTAATCCCACTGACTTAGACACTGATACGGACAGAATGGCACGACACACACCAAGTGTTTACCAAACTATGTCACAATCCCCTACCAAAGGTAGTTTCTCTAAATACTGCGGCTCCAAACCGTGGTAGAATTACGTTGGGAATCAAAATACTACAGCTCTTGACTACTGTATAATGAAGGAGATTAAAATCTCTTGACTCCAGACCTTGGTCGAATTGGGTTGGGTTTCAAAGTACCATGGCACGGGAGAATTACAAAATAGGGAGTCGATTCAAAATAATGAGTCAGAAAAAGTTACGGACTCATTTGCGTACCACATGCCAAGTAATTCTCAATCCATGTCATGTTCCTCTACGAAATGTAGGTATTCAAAATACACCGGCTCCAAACCGTGGTAGAATTACGTTGTGAATCAACATTCTTCAGAGCTTTTGACTACGGTAGAATGAAGGAGATTAAAATCTCATGACTCCAGACCTTGTTCGAATTTGGTTCAGTTTAAAAGTACCATGGCACGGGACAGTTGCAAAATAAGGAGGCGATTCAAATAATGAGTCAGAAAATGTAACGGACTCAGTGGCGTAACACATGCCAAGTAATTATCAATTCATGTCATGTTCCCACCTAAAGCTGGTATTCAAAATACACCGGCTCCAAACCGTGGTAGAATTACGTTGGGAATCAAAATACTACAGCTCTTGACTACGGTATAATGAAGGAGATTAAAATCTCATAACTCCAGACCTTGATCGAATTAGGTTGGATTTCAAAGTACCATGGCACGGCATAGTTACAATATAAGGAGGCGATTCAAATATAGTGAGTCAGAAAATGTTAAGGACTCAGTGGCATAACATATGCCAAGTAATTTTCAATCCATGTTATATTTCCCTACCAAAAGTAGGCATTCAAAATACACCAGCTCAAAATCGTTGTAGAATAAAGTTGGGATTAAAAATCCTACAGGTCTTGATCATGACAGTACGGGGGAGTTCGCAGAATTAGCTAAGCTTCCGAAGTAACACGGCTAGGAGAGTGAAAAAATAAGGAGTCGATTCAAGATATCAGCTGTTTTGACCATGGTAAACTGAGATGTGGATTAAAAATATCACGTCTGGATATCGTGGCAGTATCAGAGGAAGATTCAAAATACCACGGTTCTAGACGTTGGTAAAATTCAATGGGATTTCATAATAACACATGCCCAACCCGTCGTAGAATGAGTTGGGGATTCAAATGCTATCACGAAGGCATATCGTTATTCAAAATACCTGGACTTGAAATCGTGGTAGAATGTGGTGGGGATTCAAAACACTTCGGCTCGAGACCTTAGGAGAATGAGGTGGGTCGTCAAACTTTTAAAAAAAATTTTATCATTATTTTCTTAATCTCTACAATGAAGTAGAACATCCACAACAAAAATAAAGCAATGGCAAATTATGCGAAGAAGAGGTCCGTCCTGCAAAAATGTCAAGCGAATATGGAGTGCGTTGAAAACTAAGGGCAGTTGGAACGCCGAAAAATAGTCAAGTGATTGAATTCACGATTTTTATTTCTGCGACGGCGGATATTAGGTTACTGCTGCTAGTCAAATACCAGGAAAAGATCTTTCATGTCAAGAAGACTCATGTGAAGAATACACTTCTGGCGGTGAACTTTGACATCCGTTCCACCTGACTTTTCAATTTTGCTTTCAACAGGTCTGCTATCCGAAAATAGTGTTTGGCAGGTCCAAGGGTTTCTTTCCTCGGATCTGCTTCCGGAAAGCGAAAAAGATTGGCCTGACTTGAGACTTGAATTTGGTGTCTGCGACTTCACAGAGGAAAGAGATAACCTCTTGAAGATGCATGAGGACAGCAAAGCGGTGAGTCGCTGAAAACATTTTCGCATTTTCTCACACTAAATTGGAGTGTGATGGCGCAGCTCCAGGTTCCGATAAACGACTCTGGGGAGGAACCAGATACTCCTATATCGCCAGATCCGAAGAACTGGCTATTGCATCTCATTCGTATTCAATTCTGTCTTACCAGCTGGCATTAGAATAATCTCATACACGCAGTATTTGAGAAGATCACCCCACACCAAGCTGGCTTTTGCACAGATCCAACCAACTGAATGCCTTGCTCACACAAACCTTCCTTCGTTTATAAGATCTGCTGAGTTGCATTGGTGTTTCTTGCTAGCCTAAATTCAATACATTGACTTGTGATGGCAGTGTCATATTGTCAAACTTTTGCCACTTATTGTTTTGTCTTTTGTAGACGCGAATGCGTCGTCTGCTAAGACAAAATGTTATTTTTACCCAGAAACTGAAAACACAAGCCCTGTTTTAAATCGTCGATTTTCGTTGCAAATCGATAACTCAAAAAGTTTTCAACGGATTTAGCCCAAATTTGGAATTTTTCTATCATTTACGGAAACGAAGAGCTGATTAATTTTTCTCTGCGATCGGTGAAAAAATGTGTAAATTTTAATCTATACGATTGCTTTTTTAATTTTTTTGCCTGAAACAGCTATTTTGATACTACCACTGAATGGTCAAAATTTCAAGTTCCGTATTTATGGTCAGTTTTTGCTCAAATTTAGCTGTCTGTAAGGGCATATATGGAAAGTCTCTCACGCAAAATTTCAACTCATTTGGTCCAGTTGTTTCTGAGTTATGGGGTGAAAGGTCACAATTTGGAGAACTGACTCTCGCATCTTTTCACATCATCTGTCAGTCGCAAAAGAAACAAAACGGTTTCCATGGCAACGTCAACTGGTTTTTCGACTTGAATCAAAGCTTCCGAAATTCTGCCGCTGAATGCAAGTTTACATTCACCGTTAGCCAGACTCTCCAGCAGCAATCTCACTCAGCTTAAAATCAGCAGCCAATTCGATGGCTAGATTGTTGTGAAACTTTAAATTCTAATTACAACGCTATGCCTTTTCTATTTCCGGGAATCGTTCACTCATCTGCTAAATTGACAGCTGTGCTAAAGCGCTAATGGGTGTGAGCGGAAGTGCGGTATACGGCCGTTCACGTATGTCACTTATCACTTCAACCAGAGATGCAGAGGGTACTCTGTTCTTTTTCCAAGGTTACCCCTATCCAAACACTGAAAACTGCCAAATCCGAAACTGTCTGTGCTAACATTGCTGATGAAGCAATCGTAGAAGGGAGTTAACATTATGGCTCAAGTCTTTTATACGGGGGACAAAATTGCACAATTGCACGGAAACAATTT
>JASGXE010007125.1:0-36796 GCA_030068105.1 Sinentomon sp. SZTP_YWyxl
GGAACTCGGACCCCTTTTAAAAACAAAAAAAAAAAGCCCAAGCTGCTCCAAAACCTCAAGTTTGGAGCAGTGGGCACATTGTCAAGACTTCAAATGTTATATCTAAAGTGGTCCCACACTTATGAGAGGTCAGGTAACGTCTCAGTGGTTGCTTGAGTGCAAAAAGTGGGTCCAAGTTACCCCAGTTGACGGTACCCTTGGCCGAAGGCCAAGGGTACCGTCGGAAAAAGGTGGGAAAAGAGTCCTGGTGTGTGTGCACGGCACACACCAGGACTTCAATAGGAGCAACATTGTTTCTTTGTACTTTCTGTTTTTATTCCCCTGCCGGAAAAAGGCTAGGGGGGTAACCTCTGCCTTTGGCCGAGGTTACCCCCCCCCTACCCCCCACCCTAGAATGTTGCTATCAAAGTCCTTCCTGGTGTGTGCCCTGAACACACCAGGAAGGACTTCAATAGCAACATTCTGTTTCTTTTGTACCTACTTCCTTTTTGATTCCCCTGCCGGAAAAAGGCCAGGGGGGGGGTAACCTCGGCCTTTGGCTCAGGTTACCCCCTATCCTTTTTCCAAGGGTACCTTTGGCCAAAGTCCTCGTGTGTCCTGCACACACCAGGAAGAACTTCAATAGCAACATTCTGTTTCTTTTGTAATTCCTGTTTTGATTCCCCTGCTGGAAAAAGGCTAGGGGGGGGGTAACCTCGACCTTCGGCCGATGTTACCCCCTAGCCTTTTTCCGAGGGGACCCTTGGCCGAAGTCCTGGTGTGTGCCCTGCACACCCCAGGACTTCAATAGCTACATTCTGTTTCTTTTGTACTTTCTGTTTTGATTTACAGAAAATGGTAAAATGAAAAAAAACTCATCCAGAAAGTCGTGTCTGACAGTTATTTCCTTGCTCCATCTATTGCGACTGCAAACCCTCCAGGATAAGGAAAAAAGGACCTGAAATGTCGTAAAATGGCATCTGAGGACCCCTAATTTTTCAAAAAAGCCTCAGCTTTTGGGGGACGCTGTCCCCCAAACCCCCTGCCGGGGGCGCTGCCCCTGGACCCCCGCTGGGGGGCACAGCCCCCCAGACCCCCCATGCTGGGGGGCTGCCGCCCCCCAGACCCCCTGCATTTTCGGTGCCCTCCCCCCCCCCCCCGTCGTAGACCTCTTTACCCCCCTCTAAGGTTCCCTACCCTGCCCATCCCTGATAAAATCCCTTTTCAATCCCTCAGAAGGCCAAAAAAATCCCTCAAAAAGGGGTAAATCCCTCGAATTGGCAACACTGAAGCGCAATCTGTTTCTGTTTCTGTTTTTATTTTACCAACATAAAATCGGCCATCTTGGAGCAGGTTGAGGGAACATCTGCTTTCTGGATTTCTGTTACGGCTGAAGTTGCATTGGGATGGGGCGCGATATCTGCAACCTTCAACTTGGAAGAGGACGGGAGGTCAATAAATTCAGCAATGAGTGCCAAATCATCCTGATCAAGGGTTGTCATGTCAAGGCAGGGCCAATATCAACCTCCATGGGCTGACTTTCATTCTGATCACGTATCGTTCCGGTGGACATTCTGAAATAAGGGAAGAGGTGCAATTGCCAATTGGACAACAACAAAACCCAAATTTTAAAACGGATTTCGGTAAAATGGCATGGGCTCAAAACCAAAATGGAATCGAGGTAGGGGCCTATTGATGGAACAGCTGAACACTGCAGTTTTTTGTGCAATTTCTTGCCAAATGCGATGCCAATTCTCTGCCTAAATGTAACATGGGATGGTGTGACCACAAAATGCGAGAAAATCCCGAATTTATTTTTCGGAGAATGGTCACGGCATCTCATGTTACATTTTGGCCGAGAATTGGCGTCGCATTTGGTGAGAAATTGCACAAAAAACTCAGTTTGCGAGTTGATCGGGTGGTAGGTACCCTACCTCACTTTTCGCACTTGACATTTCACATTGATGTTTCGTCCACGTTTTGGTCGTCACAAAAATTTTACTTGAGGATTCACCCTTCCGAGAAGTTGTTGTTTACACAAGTTCCCGAACCACGCAAAACTGTCTATCATGTCACCACGCATTTACGTGGGTTGGATGGGATTGGGGATATCTCAAAGATTCATCAAATCCTGCATTTGGTGTAGGATAGCGGGAGCTTCAGCCATTGCATCAAGAACTTTAATACCTTCACCGTAACACTTCACTGGAGGCATGTCTTTCGTGCAGAATCCCGTGAGATCTCATCCCGCCAGAGGTTCTCCGAGCAGAGCTGTTAGTTCTTCATAATCGGCTGAAGGTTCACGACCAATCACTGGCAATTCCGGTGTCCGATATTTCTGCATACTACAGGGTAGAAATTGCCGAGTGTCATTCAACCCCACTGGAAGTTCTCGTACATTGAAAATTCCCATCCATCGTCAGGGTTACCAACTCCTTGGCGTTGAGGTCATACCTACCCTTCGCACATGGAAACGAGACATGCAAGCTTCATTTTGGATGCGCAGCTAGGTTGTCGCCGCGTCTGACGTCTCCACTTTAATTTTGGGTACTCATCAACTGCACCGATGTTCTCCAGGATCAGCGTTCTGCTTCATTCCCGATCTTCGTCCGGATGATTCGATCAGCACAACATGTCTTCATCGTCTCTTCGGTTATTCACCACTTTCCGAGGATTTGGTGTATGTCCAGTTGCTTGTCGTCCTGATTCTAGAGAACAGGTTCTCCGGGTGGATGAGGCTACATATTCCATTCTGCATTATCAGCAACCCCTGAGCATTTTCTGCTAACATTTGACTGTCCCCGTCGGCCGTCGTTCATAAGACTCCTGACATTGATTCCGTCTATGTCACTCTGCCTGTTATGTTCATCTTCAACCAACGCAACCGGGTTCACCGAAGAGAATTGATCCACCTTTTCCGTGCAGCATGTCTTCTCCATCGATGCCGTCGGCGGTTCATGTTATTCCTTTCGCATGGTCACGGCACCTTGATTCCATCCTTGAGATCCGATGAAAGATTTCACATGGGCCCCTTACTCCAGTTTACACCATGTGTTGAATACGAACTGGACAGCGGAAGTCACGATTTTCAATTTCTCTTTCTCGGCGTTTGCACAAAATGCTGGGTTGCGAGATCCACCCCCCTCATTGGCAGTTTACTATATTCATTTGTGCTCTTCTGGATTCTCATTCACCTGGTTGGTTATGCTGACCTTGTTTATGATCCACGTGGCATTTTCCGTCGGCATCTTCAGACCACCCCCATTTCTCCGCTGCCTATATGGACATTCACTTCTTTCTCGGGCTTTTCAGCTGTCCCGTTGCACCATTAGGCCCACATTTCCTGACAGTGAGATGGTTGCTGACCGGAATGCTGCAAGTATTACTTCAGGTCAAGAGAAGCCGACTACACCGGACCTACGAGACTATGCACCGGGCTTCTAATATGAAGAATTATTCACTTCGACGACCATCTTTGAGATTTTTCTTCCGGGACAGAGATCGGCCAGCGAAGTAAACTTTATGGATTTTCGACCGGGACTGAAATGGGCTGACGAGCAAAAAAAAAGCTCATAGACCAAAAATTTGACCAGGCTCCAAAATCCGTGCTCCAGGGCTCCAAATGAATTTTTGCAGCCCTGCATAGCGGAAGGGTCATCCAATTCGTTCCAGGATTGTCGAATTTCAAGTACGCCGGAGGGTCGAGGATTCTTCCGTTTTCTACACACCGGATTCGTTCTTCATTCTTCCATCGTCGCGCCAGAATCGTATTTTCGCTTTCAAACAGAACTGCATAGATTTGAAAAAGTATCTTGAAAATTTTGTAGGTACTAGGGCCTGCGCGTTCAGGCGGTATCATACTTGAGCGACACACATATGGACACGTCATTGACTTTTATTTAATTTTTCTTTGTTAATGCTGAATTCCTTATTGTTTTTCGGAGTCATGTCTTAATTTAAAAGGATGAGGACATCCTTTGGCCGAACGGGGGGAATGTAGGTAATGGAGACGAGCTGCACAGATTTTTAAAGTTTTTATTCCTTCTTAACTTGATGTGTATTTTAAGTGCATCTTTATTCGGAATGGAGTTTGGCAGTCTGACAGAAGGTTTATTTAAAAACACGTTCTTTGTCTTGTCGTAACATTTTTTGGTTATTAATTCTTCAATTTTCAATTCGTTAAACCAACCCGCCCCAAGGAATTTCTAATACTTTTATTTCTTCCAAAAATATGTTTTTCATTTTTTCGTGCGAGAATTTAGGTTGAAATTGCCCAGAAAACTTTTAATTCCCATTTTAAACCGCTTTTCTGCTGCTAGTCAACCACCAAAGGTGTTTTGGGTGTTAAATATGTTTTCAATATTTCTTTCAGAAAATTGGAAGGTAAAGAAAATGCCTAAACTAATCCTAACAGGACTTTCTCTTTTAGGTTTTTAAGTTATTCCCTTTCATTTTCTAAGATTGTGGATTATAAGAATCCTTTCTTAAACTCCCTCGGTGGAAACTGCATTTTTAACCCATTCCTAAAAAGGTATAAAAAATCCCCCGTCCTACTCCCTGCCTGACAAGTCTTTAAGGTGATAACATTTGTCATGCTACCTCTTTGATTGGTTAGAAAGACATCTTAATGTTGCTCAGCATGGTTTTCGTAAAGGGTTTTCATGTGAAACTCAATTGGTTAGTTTCTCGCAACGAATTTCTGATGTCTTAGATAAAGGAGGTCAGGTGGATGCAGTTTTCATAGACTTTGAAAGGGCTTTTGATTTGGTTCCACATGCTGCCTTGATAGAAAAGCTTAAAATGGTTGGGGTTGAGGATATTATTATCACTTGGGTGGCTGATTTCCTCTCTGACCGAACTCAGCAGGTTAGGGTAAGAGATGCATTTTCAAGTGTTGGCAGTGTGACTTCTGGAGTCCCGCAGGGAAGTGTCCTTGGGCCTTTGTTATTTTCCGTCTAGCCTATATTAATGACTTGCCTTCAAGTCTCTCATGTCAAGCTTTCCTCTTTGCTGATGACTGTGTGATAATAAATGAAATAACATCTGTTTGTGATATCCAATCCTTGAAAGATGATCTGTGTCATGTTGAGATGTGGTGCTTAAAATGGGGCATGCGTTTGAATGTTTCCAAGTGCTCAGTAATCTCTTTCACGAACAAAACAAATCCATTTCTTGGAAAATACAGTCTTTCTAATATTCAGTTGCATTTCTGTGATAGTGTTACATATCTAGGTGTTACTTTTACAAAAAACATGTGCTGGGGTAAGCATGTTGGCAGTGTAGTAAAAAAAGCTAATTCAGCATTATTCCTTGTTCGAAGAACTTTTCATCATGCAAGCAAACAGATTAAAGAAAAAGTTTATTTTGCCTTAGTCCGTTCACTTCTAGAGTATGCTGCTGCAGTGTGGGATCCGTATCGCTTGATTCATGTTGAAAAACTCGAAAGAATTCAGCGTAGGGCAGCACGTTTTGTCTGTGGTTGTTACAATCCTGAAAGCAGTGTAACACGCATGATATCTGAGCTAGGATGGTGCTCCCTTGCTGAGCGACGGAGGGTCTCTAGACTCGCGGGCCTTTTCCAGGGACTAAACAATGTTGGTGGATGGTCCAGTTTGAAAGAAAATCTGCTTCCTCCCACTTATTTGGGGAGACATGATCATGATTTTAAATTAGCCTCTATCCGTGCTAGTAAGGATGTTGGGAAATTCTCATTCGTTGTTAGGACTGTAAATGACTGGAACTGTCTGGATAAAAGGGTTTTTGGTTCTGGTAGAGACTTAAGTTTGAGGAGTTTTAAAATGAATATTCTCCAAGCAGTCGCATGATATGTTTCAAGAGAGAGGGTGTGATCTTCATTTGTAAGCTTTTTTTTCAGTCCATGTGTTGTTAGTTGGAGAATTTACCATTTCTGTTTGTTGGAGGAATTACTTACCTTTTTTTTACCACTATGACAATGCTTGTTAGCTGCTTAAGTCTCTTTTTGTTGGCTTGCGCTGGGCTGTGCCCTTGCAAGTGTTTAAATTAAATTAAATTAAATTAAATTAAAAGTCCAGAGTCAGTCGCTCGCGGATCTTCGAAGACGCTGGTCAATTTTTAATAAACCTGAGACGTAACAAAACGCAAGTGTGGCTTGATCAGATAGGTAGTGAACTTCGCAGGGACTAAACTTGGAGCGACAGACATTGGACCCATTGTTGTTTCGTGTAAACTATCATTGTCTTACGTTATAGTTGTCGTTGATCCAAGCCAGCTGTAAATGAACTCATCGTGATTTCATTATCGTTGAATTCGGGTTTAATCATTCAAATCACCGCTTGCCCAAGGAACTTGTGATCGTCTGGAAGTCCAAGAGTGCACCATTACGTGGAACCAACCCAGGAACTAAACACCAAAACTCCACCCCGTGATACCTCTGTCGACTGGCATGCAAACCTGTGAAAAACAGCGCCTGGAAAGTGGTAGGTACCTGCACCTAGAGGTTGCAAAAAAAAAGTCACGCTTTTGGTCGATCCTATCATCTGCTTCAGGGCCCTGTGCCAATGCACCAAGCAAACCAAAAGCACTCAAAGCAGCCATATGGCTGCTGCTGTGTTGACTATTTGTGGAAAAACCTGTTTTATTATGATTAGCCTATTATTTTATTATTCCTTTTACAGTGCACCTGCGAATGCCTTCTGGCATGTGGCAGGGGGAGTTCTTGCATTGCACAGTGTTACTGTGGTCGGTTTAGCTGGGATATTGGTGGGGTACCGGCATACACCGGTCAGTGCAACTGCTCCAGCACCCGCACCGCTCCAGGCCTAAACCACATGTGTGATAAAACATGTGGTGATATTCGAATCAAGATTGGGCTTTCGGAGAAACTGATTGATTCGACTCGGAAAGGATTTGATTCAAAATAAATTGGACAGCAGTACCGGTACATTGCTGATCCGGTTTTTAATCGAGATTTAAACTTTGTTAATCGAGATTCAAACTTTGGGGATTCAATTTGAAAGCCGATTCGTACAGCCCTAGTAGGCAATCAATTTCAAAATTTTAAACATTGCTTAATTATTGAGCTGAAAAATCTCGCTTTCCTGAGGTGCCTACCTACCTTTTCATGTGGGAAAATATCAGGAAGAACAAGTAGATACCTTACCTTGGTAGGTTGGTGTCTACCAGTAAAAATGCTCAATGTGCGAATTTGTTATAATGTGCGAATTTAAAAATGAAAAATGTGCGAATTTGTTAAAACGTGTTTGGTCACGGAATAAAAAAAAATAAAAGCAAACAAAGAGGCTCCCACTGTACGGATATCCAGGCAAACCAAATCTACTAGGTAGGTACCTACCTAGCCTAAATATCATGTACCGGTACATTGTTCTTAAACCTACACCTAGCGCTTAACCATTTGACTTTTAGGTCTTGTTGGAGAAAAGTTGGCATCAGTTGATGGTAATGTTATGATATCTGCTGCCAAGCTTGGCATTAGCCATGTCACTGTCTGCCTCAAAAGATAAAGAATCAAACAACGATGAAGCTGGTGAGTTACATTGCAGGTAACTGCTAGTAAGTATCTACCAATCTGTGGGCTGCAAAAGTTCTTTGTCTCATGTGTTCTTTTTTTTTTCTCATAAATTGTAAAATTATAACAAAACGCAGCATGACAGTGTTACCTAATGATCACAAGGAATGCGGGACATTTAACTTTGGCCAAATTAATTAGGTATTCTATTCCTTAAGCCTGGGCCTGTCATTCCCAAGGCCCAATTTGTTATTCTTTTGTGAATCATGAATTCTTTACACCAACAAACCAATTTGAGTGAAATAAAAACTGATCTCTCTGCCGTGTTTTTTTGACTATTAACTCAATTTTTCATTGCAATTTAATTTTTTGCCCATTTTTTATTTTATTTCATTTTTAATTTATCTTTCAAAATCAAAACCATGACATTTTAACAATAACTATGCAGGAGAAACACAAATTTGGTACAGCAAGCAATGGAGAGTTGATAATACCCAGTATGTGTCATCATACTCGGACATTTAATACCTTCTATGGCACCGAATTTCCGAAGTGCATCTTTCTAAGTAAGGTGACTGCAAAAGCTAAGTTTCTTTGCATGACTACATAACAATTCAGGCATATGTCGGCAGTGGGTTGGTACCTGCCATAGCTTGTCCCACTGAAGAAACTGCTGATTATGATCATGTAGGCCTGCCAGTGTTTCAGCTGCTGCTATGTCTTTTTCTCTATCTTGCAGATGCCACTGAAAAGGAGCTGATGTCGAAGGAATATGTTACACCAGAAGATGTGTTAAGACTGACTAGAATTAGCAAAAGTAAGACTTGAGATTCCTTCTAGCTTTAGCGCTTTATCATGGCTTTTTTCTGTTGTGGTTTATTTTTATTTTATTTGATTAGAACAATCACTGGACACACAGTAAACAAAATTGCAGGCAAACCGGTTTTCTACAGAGAACAATAATGAAAAAATGTAGTTGCCGGCGACAAACATTTTCAGAAAACCATGTGGTTGTCCCAAGGTTCAAGGACAAAACACCAAGTGCATAAACCAATGTGTAAAATTGGAATTATTGGAACTTACGGTCGTGTCGTTAAGAGCCGTGTGCCATTCATCCAGGTGAAAATAAAACCACACAGGGTTGCCAGCGACCTGGAGAACCTGGAAAAGTCAGGGAATTGAGATCTGGGAAATGGCTGGCAACCCTGAAAGCAGGTCGTATCCAGCCATTGAAACGTCCAAACCACGAGTCTCTCGCCTGCGTTGCCCTGTTTAGTTATCCTCCAGGCAATGATGTGTCCAACAATTATAATTGGGCAGTTTGCTTTTGAATTTTTATTCCTGGAAATGGGTAGATTTTTTAGGGGCACTAGGCATATTATTGCTCTTGAGCACATGAGCATTGTTTACTTCTTGGCAATTCGACCATCTCCCGCTTTCGCTCACGTCAACAAAAAAATCCTGAAACTGCTGGAAACATGGGCAATGAAGCCTTGCTGGCTTGTATTGGGTTGGTAAATGGGTGTGTTGAAATTGCACCGGCATTCAAAAGTACCCAAAATAAATATTTGTATTTGCATTTATGTTGAATAAAAGTTTTCTTCTTCTTTATGCATTTTGTCAACGACGAGCTTTCAAATGCTTCCTTCCCTCCCTGCCCATCCATCAAGGTTTTGTACATCAAAAGTCCTATGCATGTACCTACAACCAGTACCTAGGTGCCTACATGGGAAAGTAAGTACCTTCCCAGTGTCATGCATTTACGTCCAGTTTTGCCCATCGTTGGGTACAATGCACTCATTGAAATGAAATGTGATTTTGCATTGTGAAGATAGCAATCAAACTTGTGAAGTTGAAAATTGGCAACTCAACATCCTTTTGATATTTTCCAGTACCGAGGTTAGTCTATAGGTACCTGCTTCTGCAAGAGGCTTCAGTTCTGCAGCTTTTAGGGTGCAGGCCTAATCTGTGCTCTACCAGTTTTCTACCTGATGGTACAGACTACAGTACTCGTAATCTGGCAGCTTGAAACAACCCTGGAAATTTTGTGGGAACACACGATACCTAGTTATGATCAATTTTTGCACCAGTTTTCAAAGTTTGTTGGCCTGATAATGATACTGAATTACCTACTTTTGTTCCAAGGGCTTTCGAATAATGTTTTATCCTTTTTTGGTATCTATCCACAGATTACCTTTGTTCTCCTGAAGCAAATGTCTATGATCTCGATTTTACCCGTTTTCGAATCCGAGACATTGATACTGGAAATGTCCTTTTTGAGATAGCAAAGCCACCTGCTCCTTCTGGTATGTTCATTTCATAGTGAAATGCCATTTTTGCCATTTAGAATTTTTGGCAACTGAATTTTTTGTCAGGGTAACTTTAATTCGCGAAATGTCAGCAAACATCAATATTTCCTTGTTGCCAAACAACCCAGAAATAGAGGGCAGGAACACATTCGGGTGATAATGAAGAGAACATTCCGGGAGTTATAAGAATGGTGGGCCATTATCACTACACACGTAATTTCGAAGATGAATTTTCTTTCCCACATATGGGAAGATGAATTGATTGCATCTCTGAGACGAGCACGCCCAATGCACACAAGATAGTGAAAATTTAGGTATCGAATTTTGATTGTCGCATCGAAAAAACACTGAAGAAACCTGGGCCTATTTAAAAATGTTTTGCAAATGCAGAAAAAATTCAAAATTTTACACAGATTCATCCAAATTCACAAAACTGTTGAAATTCATCACCTCAGATGACCAATGTGAAAGAAAACTGGCACGTGACGTTACTGGCTGCTGTGATAATCCCGACTCACTGCGACACGCAGCATGCTACTGATGAGAAACCAGACTGCAAAATACAGCACCAATGCTTTTAAACACAAATTATTATGCAACACAAAAAATTCAAAACGATAGGCTGCCATTATTCCTCCACTGCCTGTCTGTGGGTGTCCGGATAACTTTGCAATCAGGAGCCACCCAAAGCAAATGAAATTTGTCCCAAAAATCCCATTTTCGGCCATGTTTAAACTTTGTTCTCCCGCCGTGCCAGGAAATAGCGAAAATGTGCGATTCAAATGCATGGGAAGACAGGTCGGTGTAAGGCACATCATCACAGTGCATAAATTTGTCAGTTCTTTTGCTGAGGTGTGCAACACGTCAGTCCTCTAGTCGTGATTTGTGCAGAGCTGCACCGCACGTCTTTTCGGCTGAACTAGACAACTATACATAATTAAGTTTTAACCATCTCGCCAAAGTTTTCATTTTGCACGGTACCTAGGTTGGTGGGACCTTTGTTCGAACATGCACAATGCACATGTCATTTGTGGTGGGCACGATTGCGAAGGAAACTGCACATACATGAACACCATTGCATCTTCAAAATGTTCAGATGAAGGAATGCAGGGCCCTTGCTACCTAATCTTTTCATTTGGCACGTGGATGTAGGTCCCACTTTGATCGTTCTTGTGACATCATTTGTCTGGCAAAATTTAGTGCTATTGGTGTCTGACCTTAGTATTTGCTAACGATTTCTTCATTTTTTTATGTATATATTTCAAGACTCAAAGTCGGACACTGGTAAGGAGGGAAATTCCGACCTTGAAGAACTGGATCCAAATGTTGGGAGGTTTGTGCGATACCAGTTTACTCCCCAGTTCCTGAAGCTTCGGAATGTTGGAGCTACGTACGTAATTGAACTAGGCTACCTACCTATTTCTCTTTTTTTCTTTCTTCGTCCATCTTTCTGGCTGCTCGGAAGACCTGGATAAGTGCATAAATTCAAGAACATGCTCAAAAATCAAAATTATTGTTGGATAATTTTTTATCTAGGTACATAGTCGTGGATTTTTTTAGGAAGTAGTTAGGAATGTGGATTTTTTAGGAAGTAGTTCGGTATGTGGATCCCTTTTGTCATGTTTTCTAGAAAGAGACAGCTCATGGTCATGGGGACCATGAAGCTTTTGGATCATTCATTTCGAAACACTAGAGAGAAATTGTTTTAATTCACATCCACTGTGAAACACCCACATATTCATGACACATGTTCAATAAAACCCCCTTAGGCTATATCATTTGCAGCATTTTAAGCACATTCCCCCATTTTCATATTCAAAGCTAGGGAAACTACTAACCTGAAATTTGCTAGGAAGAAACGAATAATGATTTGACAAGCTGAGGGCGATTGGTGACCCTGCACGAAACGTTCTCGCTTAACCTGGAAGTGGTACCGTTCTTTTTCTAGTGTTGAATTCACCGTTGGGAACAAACCAGCTGAGAGATTCAGAATGATAGAGCGGCACTTCTTCAGGGATCGGTTGCTCAAAACTTTCGATTTTGAGTTCGGCTACTGTATTCCCAACAGTAAAAACACATGTGAACATATTTACGATTTTCCTGTTTTACCTGAAGGCCTTGGTGAGTTGTTTGCTTTGACCTTTTAGTCTGCATTCTCACAGTGCTCTGCATGTCTAAAACATTCGGCCGCATTCCCCATTACAATACCCTCAGGTTCATATCAACAGTCATTTCAATGGATAGATTCATGTTGAGAAAATTTCATTTCTATGCACAGACCTGATTCCATTTCCATTGTTGCAAAAGAAGCATCCGTCTGTTGAATTGGCTCTAGGTAGAGTTGAACCTGAGGCTGGGTTGAAATGGGTGAATACCTACAGCCGATGATGTTTTATTGCATAGCGAAGAAGCAGGAAGATACCTACCTGTGTCTGCCATGAAAGTGGGGTTCCTTATAAACTTGGTGCCTGCTCATGTGTGGTTGTTTGTTGGTAGGCCTGATGACTTTTATTTGCAGGCCAGATTATTATTCTGGGTCACACTAATTCTTTTTTGTGAAAAAATCGTTTAAAGAACCTTGCCAGTTTGGTGATTTCATCTGTTGGCCCTGTAGCTTGCAAAAACAGGGTCTTTTGTGCGATGCTGTTTGTGTAGGCCAACTCTTTTCTGTGAATGTCTCTGGTCATTCCTTTTCCATTTTTTCCCGCTGAGTTGAACTGTCAGAAATATCTTAAATTTCATCGAAAGGATCGAAAGGAAAGCTTTGCTCATCGATTCCCAAAAGGCATCGTTGGCCTAAAGATTTTTTCCACAAATATGAACCAGGGAGGTGTCCATGGAAGTCCTCTGGCTGTATCCTGCGAGAAGCGGATCCTGCAGCTATGCCATGTCAAGGGCAAATGAACCTGGGCAGCTGGAGCCAGGTTTGTCGGCTATGCTGTCGTAGACTTTGCCTGCACAGAAAAAAATAAATTGAAGAGAGGTAGGCCATAGTCTTGTTTTCGACTCTCCCTCAATAAGTGCAATACCCAATAGGTGAATAAGTGAATTGGGAAGTCAATTCATTCTTCCCAAGAACAATCATTGACGAGAAATCGCTTCAATCAAATTCTGCCATGATCTTGTACTTTCTTGGTCGGATACCTGTGGTCGCACCAGCTGGCATAAACTGACACCCATATTTGCTCCCGTAGGTATAGGATACAAGCTTTTATATCTACATATTATATTTGCATGCCAAAATATCGTCAGTGAATGACAATTGAATCGTTTTTGGGAAAAAGGGCATAATTCCACTTTTTCCCGGATCTGAGTTCGATGTCGCACATGATCTCTGCTCATCCCGGTGATGCATCATCACATAAAAACGGCACATTTGTGTGACTCCAAATGGAGTCTGTGAATAAAACATTTTTTCTGGAAAAGGACATAAATCCAAGAATTATGCCGTTGTTCCTAGAAAAGTATGAAACATAAATGGAATTGTGCTCTTTTTTCCCAAAAAGGATTCAATTTCAGTGTTTCGTTGTTTTTTGTGCTTTAGTTCTAGGTTCTTTTACGGTTCATGACTTGCTCAAAGTTACCTACCTCGGTTGTGGTGAGGAAGCATATTATCTCCTCCTCCTAGTTCTGCGTTCTCTTTTTTCAACGTATTTTCATCTTGTTATGCCTCTTTTTTCATCGAATTTTGTTTTCACCCCTCACCCCACATGCTCATTACAAAGTAGGTATAAATGTGACACAATAATAACATGATTGACAAAAACAATACCAAAAACACCCGCAGCCAGGCAATCTGGTACAACATTGGAGAAATTGATGTTTGTGTTGAAGGGCCACGCTTGTTCTTAAACTGTTTTTTTTTCTCTTACACTTACATTTCTAGAGAAAGAGATGATCGACAATCCTTTCCAGACAAGGAGCGACAGTTTTTATTTTGTAAACGACAGACTTATTATGCACAACAAAGCTGACTATGCGTATGACGGTGGCGTAATATCGAAATCGACCTCATAGTGGTTGTGAGGAAGTGGTTCGGTGTTGCTCTCTCCCTTTTTAACATGTTACCGTTTTTTATTCTTCTGTGTGTTGCTTTTTTGTTGTGCCGTGTTTAGTTTATCAACATCGCATCATGTAATTTTTGAGATAAGGGGCTTATTGGTGCTGGTTGGTTAGTTAGGTAGGTACCTACCATAATCTCATTGTTCGTGGGAGCTCCAATTGGGGTTGCTTACCTTGGAAACCCCCGACAGGATTTCCGAAAACTATTTTGCCAGCCGATAATGCGCATGGGACCAGTTCCAGTAAAATGGTGGTGGTGGCTGAAATCAATTGATTTTGAACAAATCACATAGATTGGAACTCACCTTCTATGATCTCCAATTTGGCATAATTTTATCTCAGGTTGGATCGGCGAGATCGCCCCTTCAAAATTGCACAAATAATTTGTGCTTCAATTGTACAAATAAACACAGATGACAGTGGTCTACCATTTTACTCGTGACTTGTTTACATGGGGCCACCTGTCTTTAGGGAGTGGTCTGCATTTGTACTCGTAAGTTGCTTCCAACGGACCACCTGCCTTTTGGGAGTGGTTTATCTTTTGAGGGAGGTCTACCTTTGTTCTCGTAAGCTGTTTACAAGGGACCACCTGTCTTTTGGACCTTTGCACTCGTAAGTTGGTAAATACATGGGGACACACCTGTCTTTAGGGAGTGGTTTATCTTTTGGGAGAGGTTTACCGTCTACCTTTGTTCTCGTAACTTGTTAACGAGGGATCGCCTGTTTGGGAGTGGTCTACCTTTGTTCTCGTTGTTTACGAGGGATCACCTGTCTTTCGGGGGTGATGTGATGGACCAGTCAAGTAAACTGTGCCAAACTACATATTCGGATGGCCCCATGTTGATATATCCGAAGTTTCCCTGAAAAATTGGTGCCGGGAAACATTACTTGACTCTGGCATTACTTCGGATTGGTCTATGGCAGCTCTCTCTTACATAAATGGTTTCTGTAAAACTGGGATGGCAGGAGTTCAGGCTGTGAGACACGATGAAGAATTGGGTAGTCCCATCAACTGGCAATGGCAATGTTTTCACGCTGCAAAGACTGCAAACATTTTCATCGTAAACCGGACATGTCCGATTGACGTTAAATAACCACCCCAAAAAGCCACCATTACTTTCCGGTTGTCGTTATTTCACGGCACCCTCGCGTGCGCACTTCTTGCCGACTGACATCAGACGACGACAAACGACAGACGACGCTTGTGCATTCAGTGAAATTTTGCGAAAAACGTGTTTTCGCACAAATGAATGTTTGGATATTCCTTCGCAGAGAAGCTGTTCTGAGGTGTCATCTCGCTTTTATTTCATCAAGTTTTATTCATTGTTTCAAGAGTTATGCTGTCTCCCGCCAGAGTGCACTTTTGTTCGCCATATTGTGATTTGTGTGAACGCGATCGTTTTCAGCAAAATGGCGCATAGCGGCAATGGAATTTCAGAATTTCTTGTGAATTCTGTTGCGATTGGCGTAGAGTTTTCTGAAGTGGAGTGTCAAGAACCGAAAAAGTAGCTGACGAAACACAGCGACAACAAAAGATTTTTAGCAAATTAACGCCAATCGTTCGTTTTTTCGCAAAATTAATTCCGGAATGAAGTGTTTGCAGAGATTTTAAAATTCCAGATTTCGGGATATCATTCTGAAATCCAAATTTCGGGCGTGTCCGATTAATTAACAACCAAAGATCTTGCAAACATATGGTATCCTAAATTTGCTAGTTTTTGTTTGTTTTATGTATCCTACCTAATTTATTTGTTTTGGTGATAATCGCATTTAACTTCTATTTTCTGCAAGTTCTATGATGCTCACAAAAGTATTAAATTTAATGTGCACATTTTAAAATGATTATTGTTGTGTTATGTTTGTGAAAAGGCATCCCTATCATTGTTACAGTTGCGTTGAATTGTTACCTACCTGCTTGTAGCGTGGTGGTGATATCCAGTCCAACATGATCAGTAGTGTGATGCATGTATGCACCCATGGGTTGTATAGGTTGAACTGAAAGTGACGAACTGGTGCATGGGGAAGCAAACTTACGAACTCTTGATCAGTACATGGGCTCATTTTCCACCCATCGAGACAAACGTCAGTATTCCCTATTGCAACTCACCATCTCAGTTACCTACCAATTCTGTAGACTAGCCGGCTGCGCCGGCTAGCAGCCGGCAACTAAAACGAGTATACGGAATATCCGGTGTATACTCGAGAAACCTATAGTTTCTGCGGGTCCCTATAGGCTACAATTCCATCTTCACAGTTTCCTTATAGTTTAAACAGAGCGCTTGAATTGGCTCCTTGTCGGGCTCCATTCGCTTTCTGTGGGTAAAATTGAAATTTTAAACGAAAACAAAAACAAAGAGAAACTGCAACCGAAAATGAAGCGAGAATCTCTTTTCTGTAACTTAACCTTCACAAATGCGAGCGGTCTGTGTCGTCAAAAGAAAACTTCTCGCTTTATTCGTGTTTCATGGCACATGACTTTGTCGTTTTTAGCAGTTTTTTGTTGTTTTGTTGTGTGAAATTTATTCCCTTTACCCTTGAGGGTAATTTGCACACACTGTTAAAATCATCTACTGATCGTTCACCTGGCTCCGCATCCAGCAGGTGTCGGCCCAAACGCAATTCGGAAAACTCATTTTGATTCAAAAGCCGATCGGATTAAATTACATTCAGCTTGTTGTCGTAGGTGTGGGCAACGTGATTTTAATACTCAATAAGTATTAGAATAAGTATTAGAATCACGTTGGTGTGGGTTTGAATTATATTCGAATGTCATCTCCAACAATAATATCCCGCTCAAAAAACCATTCCGATACAGAGAAACTCGAGCAAATTGCATCGCGAAAAACAAACTGAGAATGAAAAACAAATCCCATGCAAATAAGCTCTTAAATCGATCAATTTTGAAGCAAATATACAATATATTTTAGGTGTCAGTGCGGCTGCCATACCAGTTGCGCACACGGAATTTTTCACCCCACGTTCACCTGGATCCTGCGGGGTTGTTTTCTGGTGTTCTCACTCAACAGCAAAGAACATTTGTTTGTCATTTGTTATTTTATTTCGGTTCTCTTCCAAAGGTTTGACTGCGGGGATTCCGCAGTGAAATAACAGCGATGTTTCAAATGGAAACAGTCGGAGGGGGTGTATAGCGCAATGGCAGAATTCCCGTCTCCTAAGGAGAGGTCTCCAGTTCGATATCCAGAGGGGAAGAATTTTTCAGATTCCAATAAAGTTTTCGTGAACGATGATCACAAAAAATGACAATGACATCTGGGTCGACAGGAACTAAATGTCAGATGTTTCGTTTCATTGCAAACAGCCATGTTTTGCTAGCCATGTTTTCAATGATATCCCCTTTAAAGTCTGACAAAATACTCTTTCCCGGACCAGATCTTGCCCACTAAGGATCTTTCACCCAAAAAAAAGAAACAGTAAGAATATACCTATTCTGGGGTAACATAATCCAAAGACCGGCCTACCACAGCAGCGACCCATTTGTCCGCCGCATCTCTGGATTGGCGCCACCGCTTCCACCACTTCTCAAAAATTATGTTTTCATAAGTAATTTTCACTACCATTACTGGAAACCAAGAGACACAAACCTGAACCATAACGAACAGAGAGATCCCCACATTTTACTGTTGGGTTGATTACGTGAGGTTGTTCAGGATGATTGGCTTTGGTTTGGAACAAAGAAGAATCATTTGATGTATGCAAAAATAACCCAAACTAACCTCAATCTAACCTCACCCAACCCGCAATCCATAACGCGAATACCCTGCAGGTAGGTATGTCAGTTCAGGTGTGTGTCATGATTGGTGCCCGTAAATGGCAGTGAAAAAAAATGGCAAAAAATGAAAACATGCTTGAGATGCAGTGAATGCGATCGCACCGATTTTCCGAGATGCCGTGGATGCGGTGGTAAACAGACCTTTGGAACTGCAGCAGATGTAATATTTAAGTTATTTATGTACATGTTGCACATCTACTAATGACCTGTTGATTTTGCAATGAGAACAGCAGTCGCAAAATTTTCAGCGAATGTCGCCGATGGCGAATAACTTTCATTGTCGTCAATTGGGAATCTGCCACAGACCCCAGCACCAAATTGTCGACAACGACATCCTTGCTGACCCGTGCCATTCTAACTTTCTCCAATATTTGGGTTTGTTGGTGAGGACCAAAGCAGCCAGAGTTCGAAATCCAGAACTGAGAAGTCATGCATCTCTTCCTTGCGTGATCCCTAAGAGCACTAAAAACGGTAGTCAGTGATCTTTTGACGCCCCCTGGCGACGGGTTCTGGCAGACCAAACTCTAACTATGTAAGAATATGTTCAGGGTAACAAATTGCAAAGCCCCGTCTACCACCGCATCGACGGCGTCTGTCCACCGCATCCCGGGATTGGTGCCATCACTTCCACTACTTGTCAAAAAAATATGTTTTCATTTTTTACAAATTTGTATTTTTCACCACATTTCAGACCAAGAAACTCACCTAAACCTATGAACAGGGTGATCTCACAATGCATTTTAGGGTTGGGTTGGATTGTGTTGAGGTTAGGTATAGGTAAAGTTGGTTAGCTTTGATTGGGCACCTTTAGACAATGAAGAACCATTTAATGTGTGCAAAAATAACCCAACTGAACCTCAACCTAACCTCACCCAACCACAATCCATAATGCTGGTCAGTTCAGGTGTGTGTCTTCATGGGTGCCCGTAAATGGCAGTGAAAAATTATAAAATGATTGCAAAAAATGAAACCATGACTTTTTGAGATGCAGTGGATGCGATTGCGCCGAATCCGATATGCGGTCGATACGGTGGTTGACAGGCTCATTGGACCTGTTACTCTGTGCGTGTAAATAACATTGATGACTTGGTGATTTTGCAATGAAGCGGGACATCGACATCGATTGCGTTTGATGTGACGCTCGGAAGCGAATGCGAGTCCTCCGCAGGTCGTCTTGCACCGGGAGTTTGTCGCCGTCTGGCGGACGCCAGAACTTGCCATCTGGTCTCCGCATTCGGCACTCGACAACAGCGCACGCTGGCCAATCAGAGGCCGAGTCACTGGCCAAGCTGAGAGCGCAGGAGATCTGAAGACGCGTCCTGAAACCAGACCGGCTCATATAAAAGCGGAAAAACAAAATTTGCTGCATGCAGTTGATATTTCGAGAGCGAACAGAAAAACCCAGTCGAGTCCAGTTAGGTTTGCGGTCATTATGACATCGTGGTGCAGCGGCAGAGGTCCAACGGCAAAGTGTGCCGGAAAGGCCAATGGCAAAAATGCGTTCTGGCGGAATGCCAAAAGCCGCAGAAGTTGCACATTTTTGGTGTTCTCCAAGACCATTGTCTGACTCATTTTCACACATGAGCAACGCAAATCTGTTTGGAAACACACAAATGTGTTGAATAAAAGACATCTGTTCCCCAATTTTTGTGAATTTGACGCAGAAAAGTTGGAATTCTTAGGTGTGCAGCTGCGGTTCAGACAATTTTTGTCAACTGCTGGGCACCTGAAATTGTCCGGACGTATACACAGCGTGATGGGCGGGTAGATCCTGAAACCTGTCCGGACGTTATATACACAGCGTGACGGGCGGGTTGGACCTCCGTCTATAATAGTGGTCTGATAGATATGTTGGGAAAATATTTCTGTGCACAACGCTCGTTCTTTTTCAATTGTTGCATTGATGGATTCATCACACAGTTGAATTGGATATTGAGTTCAACCTGAAGATGTGTCGCAGTGGGTATGTGTCCGGAAATCTTCTCCTAGAGCAGTGGTTCTTAAACTTTTGAACGCACGGCGCACATCGGCATCTCTGCAATCACAGGCGGCACACCTAACAAAAGTACGCCGCCGACGAAGCGTTGCGCGAAGCGCAACGCCGAGGGAGGGGTTCGGGGAGAGGGTGTCCCCCCCCCCGAAGGGGGAGAAATTTTGAAAAAATTGAACCTCAAATGGTGCCCAGAATGCTCACTTTTTCCAAAAACATCATTCTTTCACACAACCCCCGGGGTGATTCAAAGCCCAACTTTGACCTCTGAAACAGGAAAAAAACTTTTCGATTTTTTTCGTCTTGGCGGCGCAGTGTAATTTGCTTCGCGGCGCACCAGGCGCACAGTTTAAGAAACGCTTTCCTAGAGTTCACATTCTAGAAGAGTAGTCAAAATTTTCTCACATTATCATTTATCACCACCAAGGAGATGCTTTCCGAGGTGTAGCAGAGCAGTGAAGCGGTATGGGCATGAGTACAACCGGTTTGATCCCTTTCTTTTAGCGATTTAGAATCCCAATTGTGCCAAAGTGTGCAAAGAAAATTGAATTCCTCTGTGTGAAGACTTGGTGATCAGTGCACAGTCACAAAACAATAATGACTCCCGAAGTACAAGTACCTACATTGGACCATGGAGTCATTGTTGTTTTGTGAGACTGTTTTGATCGACTCTGGGGCTGCAGGTGCAGGCATTCCCTAATGCCTGCAGCAATGGCCAGGCACGGCACATCCATGACACCAGACATGTACAGGTATTAACGATAAAATTGAGCCCTATACGGAAGGAATGGGCTCCCGTTCAAGCAATGTGTTGTTGCCTAGCAACCCCAGAAGTTTTCAGACGGTGTGAGTTGTTTTCATTCAAAATTACGGGGGTTGCTAGGCAACAAGACATTGCTTGAACGGGAGCCCATTCCTTCCGTATAGGGCTCAATTTTATCGTTAATACCTGTACAGTCACATAAACAACAATGACTCCCATGATCCAATGTGGAACTTGTATTTAGGCAGTTGTACACTGTTGTACAGACTGTACACTGTAAAAACGAAGTGTATAAAATGTGGTCTCATTGAAATGAGTTGTTCTGGATGAAAAAACTTCCGGGCTGATCCGAGCAGAGGAACATCTGGTGTGTCCCCAGACCTTGCGTGTGATGGCACCAGAAAGGTTCCAGTCGTTTTTTCAACCTGATGCTGTGTAAACAAAATTAGTTTTTTCTACGGAAATATCCAAATTTCCATGTTCCAATAGCTCCTTTCTTTGTGATTGGCAATTGTTGCTTTGTGTATTTTGCATTCTTATCGCAATCTTATCAAAATTTTGGTGTCTATTCGCACATTCTTGTCGCCTTGGTTGTGATTTGCGTTGCTTTGTTTGATTTTATTCTGGATCGTTTGGCAGTTGTGTTATTTCACTTTATGCTTGTTTTTTGCGTACCATTCCAATTGCAAAGATGAGGGTGTTTCATGAAGACTTGGCCATTCCCCCCCATCTGTGTTGACCTCACCAAGTTACTTATCTCCTTTCATCATTTGTGCCACAGAGCCTTGCAGGAAGCACTTCTGGTAAGCATACAGCATACCTGAGATGATGCTTGCATTGCGCAGGAGCATGGGCAAATACCTACTCCCGCAGAGACCGATGCACTCAATTTTCAAAATTCTTTATTTATTGAGGCTAGGCCTAAACCGTGCACCCGCCACACTGTTTCACCATTTTTAATGGCTTATCCATCCTATCCTAACCGACCTTTTGACCACTTTTCTGTGGGACACCCTCAAAATGACCTATGCACATGTGATTATCCTTTACATCATGGCATCCACTGTTAACATTTTTTTTAGTTTCTTTTTTTTTCGAAAATTTTTTGTTTTGTCGTGTTTTTATTTTCACGCATTAAAATGTTTTATGAAAATCCAGGCCAAAGTTTTTTCTTCATTTCGTATCCTTTGTAGCGCCACCAGCCAGCACATGAGAAAACGTTTATATTGGGTTGAAGCTTTGAAAAAAAAATAAACGATATGGAGAAAATAAAAAAAACTTTTTTTCTTTTCTTTCGTAAAAATGGCA
This sequence comes from Sinentomon sp. SZTP_YWyxl, assembly GCA_030068105.1. NCBI lineage: Eukaryota > Metazoa > Arthropoda > Protura > Sinentomata > Sinentomidae > Sinentomon > Sinentomon sp. SZTP_YWyxl. Next base: position 21,709 of record JASGXE010007125.1, read on the forward strand.
CCCTGTAGTGCGCGAAATAACGTCTAATTTTTGTCAGGTCTAATTTTACATCTAACCGGAATAACGTCTAATTTGAACGACGTCTAACCGGAATAACGTCTAATTTTAACAACGTCTTACCGGAATAACGTCTAATCGGAATAGCGTCTAACCAGAATACCGTCTTACCGGAATAACGTCTAATCGGAATAGCGTCTAACCAGAATACCATCTTTCCGGAATAACGTCTAATTTTGGGACGTCCAATTTGGCATCTGAAAAAGTGCTGAATGCAATTTTGCCAGATTTTCGACATCGGAATATGCCAGATACTCAGAAATTGTTGGGGCCTGTGAAGGTTAGGTCAGGTTTGGTTAGATTAGGTTTGGTTGTGTTAGGTCATGTTGGGTCAGCTTTTGTGGTTATCAGATTCCAGCACCCAGCGCGAAATGACATCTGGCAAAGTTGCATGCAATCTACACCAGATGACACGCTGCCATTTTTTGACGTTAAAAAATTAGACGTTATTCCGGTGGACGTTATTCCTGTTAAGGCATTATTCCGATTAGACGAAAAATTAGACGTTATTCCATCCATCAACCCGGCACCCTCCAGAATAGGTGATATTCGGTGCTTTTGGATGGCTTGGGACTATTTTTCAGATGGATAAGTTATGAGCTGGCAGAAGGATAATAACTTGTGGAAGGTACCTAGTTGGTCTAAACACTTTCGTATACGGAGCCATTCTGAATACCCAGCCCATGGGCGATTTTTTTTCAGACTTTTGAAACACGCGGCAATGTAATTCCCCATTTCGCATGCGCCGCAAAACACATTACATGAAGGAATTCATTTAACGGCGCTTACTAGATGGGGAATAACATTGCCCCGTGCTTCAAAAGTCTGACAAAAATCTCCAATGGCCCACGTATTTTGAATGTCTTGAGTATATGTGAGGAAGTGTTTCCATCAACGAGGTAGGCCTACCTACCACAAATGATCTTCTCTTGTGTCTCACATTTCAAATTTTTTTCCGATCTGCACACATCTGCTCAAGACACTGCAGATTAGGCTAAGCTGGCTTGAAAAGTCCATTAACAAGCAAGCAACAACTTCCCTACAAGCAAGTCATACTACACGATTTTTCTGGCCATAACTCAGAATCTAGTTGATCCTTTTATCTCATCTCAGAGCAAATAATTGGTCAATAAAAATATAATAAAGGGCATTCCATCTAGTCATTTTTCCAAATATTTGGTTTTTTGACCAAAAATCCAGTCATTTAAAGCAGGACTTTTAAACGTTAGAATTTGTGATGTGACCAAAATATTGGTCGGAAACTATAAGGAGATTTCTGTCTCTCACCATTTTGCTGCCAATTTTTAGACCAAAATTTTGCTCAAAGATGCGATTGCCAAACAAACAGCATTTGAAATTGAGAGATTGGAAAAGGTGAGGGAGGGGGTCGAAATTTTGAGGCAAACTGCACACATGGGGTCCTACTCCACACCAAAAATTGGCAAAAATCATCGAAATCGGCCGACAAACTATTCGGTTATGTCAAAGTTTGCTGCAGAGTGAGAGCCCTCTCCCTCTCATGCACAGTTTTACACCATTTCTTTTCAGAATGCTTTTTCTCATGTCAATATCCAATCTCCAAGCTGTTACAGCAGAAAAGTAACCAGCTGCAGTGAAAATTCCAGGTTTCTGTTAACCAAAATACAATTTTTCACCACTTTTGAAAATTAAATGCATACCATTTCAACATGACGTGGTTTACACTCTGCAATTTCAAGTATTCTGGGCTGAATGACTTCTTTGGCAGTATCCATCACAGTTTGATCATTTCTTTGGATCGTCATCAGAATATGATGGGGAGGTCAGCCATCAGGGTTGGGTGAGTTTCGGCCACCATGTTTCACTGCCCTGAAGTGAACCAAGTGTTCGCACTTTTATACAAAAAAGGACATTGCATCAACTGGCTGACGAAACATAACAAATAAGCTGCCAACTGTTCATAAATACTGAAAGCAGCGATGTTTCGCCCCCGCCAACGTGGGGCTTTAACATTGACAAGCATTAGGGCGAAACAGATAGTTCGCAGGTCACTGATGCTGGACCCGGACCGAGACTGAAGATGTTCCAGACTGGTTGTTTGCGTGTGGGCCTGGGTTTGATGCAGGTGGGGGACGTGGAATATTGTCCTTGATAAAGTACCACGTTCGCGGGGACGAAACGTCGCAATTTTTAAGGCCTGTTTCTAATTTTATCAACTATATTTCCCGTATTGTGTGCCCGTGTATTGATACATTTGAAACAACTGGTGCGGTGAACTCTAGAAGGAAGAGCGTAAACTTTGAGGGTTGTTCGACTTCATTTTATACCCAGCTCTTTCCCTGTACGTTTGAAGATTTCTACTCCACTGGAATTGAATCTGGCTCATGTTTTGCATGACAATAATTGCGGTCCTGCCTTCAAAGTCGACTGGTCAGAGGCAAAATTGTGGCAGCTGCAGATCCTCATTGTATACCATTAGCACGTGGAGAGATCAAGGGATTCACTAATCACGTACTCAGCTTATGAGCACAGCCAGTGCAAGTAAATCCGCGCCATAGCTTGTCAATGCATGTTTTTGAAGCGAGAAATGCGACACTTGATGTTGTTGTCAACCAGACCGAAAACAGACTGAAGCATCGATGCTTTAAAGGCATCACCCGCTTAAATGCGACACTGTTGATATGAGTAGTTATTGCAATCGCTGAGAAGCAAGTTTGCGTGACTCCATCCGGCCCCGGCCACTCAAAAGAGCCTCTTTTCTGTTTTGGTTAAAAACTGATTTTCTGATTCATACATGCAAACAGGCCAAATTTTCTCTAAATACCTCGTGCCGCAAACTTTTGGGACACCCTAAGAATTTAAATACAATGAGGACCTGCAGCCACAACAACTCAACTTCTGACCTCATAGGCTCTGAAGACGGGCCTGTGATGGTTTCGAAAATCATGAGCGAACAAAATCAAAGTGGATTGACATCGTCACTCACCAGATAGGAGCAATCTTAGGAATAACATTTTGTCTTAGCAGATGACGCAAAAGACAAAACAATAACCAGTGTCTGTTTTCTCAATAATTTGGGAGTTGGTTGGCACTTTTTTTGATATTCCGTCTTTTAGTGTACTTTAGTCCTTACCCCAATGAAGGAAACAGAGGGGAATTGTTGAAATGTGTCCTGTTCGTGATTTTTTTTTCTTTGGGCAAACAAAAACGAGTAGCTTTAGTTTTGTTTGTATGCCAACTTTCTTCACATCACACCAGGTTAATTTGGACATTATACACATAGAAAATCAATAATGTACCCTCCATTTATGGGTTTACATGGCCCAGGCATTCAAGCAATGCCAATTAGTGTCATGCGTGCTAGGCCATCGGAAAAAGCTTGTGCGAACGCAAGGTTGCAACAAGACATTCTTGCTGTATCGAAGAGAACCCCACCTTTTGAAAATGATGTTTGACGTGCACGCATAATGTTTTCAAGTTTCAGAATGAGAAATCATTCCTTTTAGCGGTTCTTTTTGACCGGATGTCAAACATAAGCATGCTTCCACTGGGGCCACTATGATTTGTGAAGTTATTGTCTACCCACGGGGGTCTCTTCTTTAGTCCCCGCTGCCACTTCTATTTGGGTTATAGGGCTGAATTGGCTCATAGGAGGGAGCTTTCCAGGCAAACCTGGAAATGTGGAAAAGACCTTGATTCCAAACATGGGCCACAAAAAAATTGGAATATTTTTATAAAAACCTTGGAAAATTGTCATCCGGTAGCATTCTGTCACTTGTTCATGTTTGATAGCTCTGTCCTTTGAGGGACTCGCATCTCCCAAACCTTCTGCCAGGAGCTCAATCCCTTGAAATCCTGCTGTGGGTACCACCAGTTCTGTGGCCTGTGGCTGCTGCGATCATAATCATGGGTGTCCCAATGGTGCCCATGAGCTCACTTCTGTAACCTGAGAGAGCTTTGAAAACCCTTGGAAAACTTTGAATTGGGTTTTCCGAAATTGCTGGGAACTGCTGATTTGTGGTTTCACAAGGGGTGGCCGGTGGGAGATATTGGCTTTCTTGGGGCAAAATTTTTTCAGCCCAGCTGAGCTCAACAGCAATCTTCCGGAGGTAGAGGTCCGATGTCAAGACCTCCACGCCTGGCTGATTTCTGATGACGTCAGCTGGGTGGAATCGAAACTTACACCAAGTGAATCACCTTTCAACAAAAACAGGCCCTTATTAAACCACTGGCATCCTACGCTTTCGTCACTGACAGAAGTTAAGGGGACCAACCCAAAATTGAAATTTTTTTCCAAATTTTGCATGTCTGGTTTTTATTGCGTTCTCGTGGAGAATTTTCTGAGGAATTTAATGCGAAAAACCAGAGGTCAATATCTCAATCCTTTTTAAAACGAGAGACTTTTTTCGAACAGTGGAACACAGGATATTTTGTTCTTTCTATCCTTTTTGTGAAATGCTTATTTGCAGCAAATCGCTTTTCGCCTGCCTTTTTAAGCTTTCGAATGCTCTATCTCAGCCATTTGACAAGATAAAAAGGCCAAATTTTGCATAATGATGTAGTTTTTTGTCAGAAATGGAGTAACAGAGCCGGAATTTTGATGTTTTCAATCTGTTTCCACTTTTTTTCGGCATTCATCTTCCCAAGTGCATCACTTCTTAAAATACAAGTCTCGCAAGGAACCATTTCAAAAGTTTTGGGTCAAAAATGAAAAAACTGGCTCTGTCACTCCACTTTTGGCACCTTTTGGAAGAGTTTGGCACAAACTGAAGTTAAATAAGACATACCTACCGTTTCAATACAGGAGTTGCGCAAAGTTCCGCGTGATGATTTTTCCTAAAACATGAATAACTCTGGAACCACTTTAGATACAGAGGTGAAATTTCACACATAAACTTCCTTCACCTAACACCAAATGTGTGCAAAATTTGGCTGCAATCGAATAATAAACACCGAAGTTAGAAATTTTGGGTTGGGCCCCCCCCCTTAACAAAGGGTTTTCTGTCATCCTTTTCTGAGATGCGGTGTCCACGGATTGTGTAGCATGATCCAAGTGGTGAAAACAAAAGGGGGTCGATAATCATGACTGGTTGCCGGTGTCGCCACCAACCAGAAAGATTGCAATGTCCGAATTTCCTGTGGATAAGTCTTGGTTGTCTACAATAATCTCTGCACAGTTTACATACGAAGGGCACAGTTTACATACGAAGGTCGATTTTTAAGTTCCGTCAGTGTAAGTTCTGTTTGTTAGTTCTGTAAGTTTGAAAGGTCAGCTCTTTGAAAACGGGTCACCGGCAGAACGAAACACCACCTTGAGTACACCAATGCCATTCACAGCAAGTCTTCGTGTTTAATTTTTTGTCCTGTGGATCAATTGCGACAAAACGAAAATGAAAGATTCTTACTTTCTGCTGGACGGTGTGGTCAGAGTGCAGAGATCACCATTGTTTACCGTAGACCACATTGCATTCATAAATTTTAAACAATTCAATGTATTTTAAATTTTTTTCGATGAATTCCATTTTTCCAATCCCAGTGCTGGCCTGCTTTTTTGCACTCATTGAACTTCAAATTTGACCAGTGCGGGGGTTGAGTGAGATGAATGATTGAATGAGACTATTGGTTTTTAGAACGGTTATTTGAGTTTTTCTTTGGTACAATTGGTCGCAGCCTTGGAAGTGCGAAACTGCATGAAGAATGTAAGATGCACATACCGAGACTAAGAAGGGAATTCTTGATTTGGAGTGGCCAGAATAACCACTTCTCAGTCTGGATTTTGCCAATCCAAATTTTGGCGTTGGTGTTCTTTTACGAAAGCAAAAAGTGGAGCCACTGACAATCAGTAGCTTGGCTTAAAAAGAGTGTTTGTGGATTCCACTGCATGTTCCGATCTGTGCTTTTTTCACACAAAAACACGCTAAAATTTTTACTCACTCATCAAACTTACCAGTACCGCAATGACCCCAGGGTAGAAAAAGGACCACAAGAGTGCTGCACGGGTGCCTCGTTGCTTGCAACTGTAAATTGCGTTTGACTCTGGATTTAAAAAAAGGATCACAAATTACTTGTTGCTGCGCAAATCAAAGAACAATAACACCGCTCATCTGTTCTCGATTATTTCCCTTCCTCCCTGCATCCAGATTCTAGCTGCTAAGGGGTAAGTATGTTGAGAGCTCATAAAAAAAAGATAAACTTGATGCCATTCAGATCGCTGATCCAATTTGAGTTGTGACGTTTCGGCGATATCGCACCATCGTTGACGGAGCGACTGTCATTCGTCAACGAGGGCGTGATATTCCGGAAACGTCACGCCGCAAATTGGTTCGGAGATCTGAATAGGGTCAAATTCGAAATGTACAGGGTGTCTCAGCTATACCTGCGGTCAATTTCGTAATGCTGTTGATTTCGGTTCATTGAAATGCCCGTAAGATCCCAAGGCTTGACTCCGATGGATTTTCTCATGTGGGGATACATCCGGGAGCAGGTATATGCGCCCAAACCCCCCAATCTCTCGGGAGATTCAGGAAAGGACTAACCAGTTGTGTCAGAAGGCATGCCGCAATGTGGCGTTCCGGCTGCAAGACTGCAAAAATGCAGATGGCAACCAATTTGAACACCTCCGCAAATAGCGCTGCCGCCACAAACAACCCAAATACATCCCCCTTCCACTGCGACACAACCGGCTGTTATTTGCAACAATTAAAAATGATATCACACAAACTACCGAGTCGTTTAATCAATGCACATAAATTGACTGCCTATAGCTGGGACACCCTGTATATTCTGTGAACATGCAATCTCCAGGTTTCCATGCCTCACTCTGTTGATCAATCGAAACCAGTCGAAATATCCCAGATCAATGTGACATTATTATTGCTGCTAATTTTATGTGCCAGGCATTTTGACAATTGTCCAAACAAGAAGATTCCTCGCCATTGTGGCAGCTTGATAATCTTGCCTGCTCTGATAATCAAGTGTCCACATTGAATGGAAGTGAGTGAAGTGATCGAAGTCATTCCGGAGAAGGACCTTTACAGAGATACCCCAGTCCGATTGCTTGGTGAGTCATTATGATAAGCATTCAACCATATTTCCCTTTCTTGACTCCGACGTCTCTTCACAAATTCCATATCAGTTCTCGAAGTGCTTGGCTACTCTCGTTGGCTGCACTCAGTGGCGTAGCTAGGAATCACGGCGCCCCTCCGCAAACTAGTTGTGCGGGGCCCCTAAAATTACCAGTGAAATTCTGTGATTAGCAAGTGATGCTGCCCATGCATGGAGTAGGTACCTCTGGGGAAGAGCCGGAATGGCACTCTTCTTTTCCTGCACTAAATCCAAAAGACAATGAACACAGTACTCTACAAAGTGAAATGATGATGAATTTGATGTTGTGGGATATCTCTTCGTCCCGTTTTTGCAGAAGGGAAATGATTTGGCATGGTAGTTCGTGTTCCCGACAACGAGGAAGTTTGCCAAAAGGCAAAAGGAGTCAGTGATCACAATAATCTCTGAAAAATGTTTGCCTTGTTTTTCCTTTTCTGATTTTTTGAGCCTCACAATCATTTTTTCTGTTTTGGTGCCGTTTTTGACGCCCGTGCAGGGCCCACCCGCGCCGCGGGCCCTGCGGTCGCAGTCGCTACGCCACTGGCTGCACTCCCACTGATCCACCCAATGAAGATCAGTCAGTGAGAGGCCATTTGAAACCAGGCTGATTCCTCTGTGGGAGCACTTACCTTCCGAATTCTCATGCCTTGAAGGCAGGGTGTCCCTTCATCTGGAAAACAATGCTTGATGGGAACGCTACCTCGAAGTTGTCGAGGTAAAATTACTTGATTTGCTTCAATAAAAAAAGTTTGCCTCACAACCCGGAGTTAAGACTACCTCGCAGTGGATCATGCCACCGAATGAATTCGATATTCTCTGGAAAAACACGGAATTTGTTCTGAAATGACAAAACATGGTGGATAAAAAAAATTCTCATTCAAATTTGACCTTTCTCCGAGCTCACCCCTGAGATAGAGCAGGGTTTTTTCGTTAAAAAATATTTGTTTTAAAAGACAAAAAATGCATTTTTTTACCGAAAACAGCTTTCACTGCCCCTTTCAGTGTGATTCTAATTTGCCAGTTGCTCCCCTTTTCAGGCAAGAATCAGCAAAAGTAGCATTTTGCAAACATGGAAAATAAGTATTGGGCACCTTGAAAACAAGGAATTTCAATTTCTAAATATTGGGAACACTGTGTGGAAGGCATTCAATGCCATGCCTAATGGTCTTTGTGTGGGAGTAGCAGTGGTGTCTGAGGTTTTGCGCTGGAAATCCTTGGATGTTGAAAGAAGTTGGCAAGGTTGCTTGACTTATTCCTCATGGTGTTGTGTTGATTGTGGATTGGTGGGGTGAGCAACCTTTCGATTGCTTAAATCGGCCCCATTGTGACCAGCTTTTAAGATCACATTGCAAAGGGAAAGTTGGGAAGCATGATTCCTTTATGGCTAAATCCATAATTTCATTGCATCAAGTCCACTTAATTTGATCACATCAAATCCACTTAATAATCTCCTCGGAAACCTTTTTTCTGCGCCATTTTTCCATTTTTGGAACCAATTTTCCTCCTCTACAGACTGATTGTTTATTAAATGTATTCAGATGTTTCTGTGCCTCAAACCTATCCACCAAAGTAGCTATTTTGCTGCAGCTGAGTTTCCATGGCAGGATTCCCACTTCCCAGGTGAATCTTGAAGACAGGAAAACACAATGATTTTCCAGTGTGGCCCTTGAAACCTTAAAACAGAAAAACTTTTTTGATTTTTGGTTAAAACCTTGAAATGTCATCAGTGGTAGCATTCGGAGAACCTGTTTTCTGGCGTTTGAGGTACTCCATCTCCCAAACCCTTGCCAGGAATTCAATCCCTTGGGACCTTGATGGGGGTGCACCGCATATGCCACTTTTGTGGCCTGCGAGAAGGTCCACTGTTAACACCCCAGTGGTCACAACCTACTGGGGTGCTCAGGGGTACCACTTTCTGACACTTGGAAAACCTAGAAAAAAACTTTGAAAGTGGTTTTCCAAAATTGCTGGGAAGCCTGATTTGGTGGTGCACCTTCCCTCTGCATTTCCAACAAGAGCTCTTCTTTATTACCTATTTTGTTCGTAGGCTATGCGAACGAGGTCGGCGAATCCCTGCGTGCAATTGTCCACGTCAACTGGGTTCGGCTTAGCTATGGCGTTGCGACAGGATACGTTGTGGCGGACACGTACGACAAGGCTTCGAAGATGAGCAAGGTATGATTTGCTGTGAATGCAGAATTGTGATGCTGATAAAATGGTTTGGGTTTTCCTGAGCCTTTTTCTGGAAAGTAGTTGCAGTAACCAAGGGTTTCCAGAACCTAAGCATTTCCTTGGATGTGCTACCGCAATTTCGGAACAAAATTCACGTTCCTTCTTTAGGCATGGTGCAATGAATGGGTTGCGCCTATTCGAAAAATAGACAGAAGGGCTGCAGTATGCTATCCTTCATGTCGGGCCAACAGCAACAAGTTAGCAGTGAATGCTGAAGTGTTCGGTGAACAGAGCTTGAGGATCAGCAATGCGCTGCCCTCAGGAGGTCAGGAAAGCAAATTGCAAGGAGCCAGCGTATTGTGCAGTTATTGCCCAGTCATCGTCTGGCGATGAGTCTACAAACCAGTTTAGAAACGAGTCACAAACTGCATGGTCATTATCGGCAGAAAGATCTGGTTCGGATGAAACAAGCATGTTTTTTTAAAGGCGGGTTTGGCAATTTCCAGAGAAGAATCTGCTGCAAGAAATGAGTCAACTTTGGAGATGACGACAAGATGCCAGATGTTTGTTTCTTTGTTTCACCCGCAATCAGATATATCTCTCTGCAGTTGACATTTTTTGTCACCATTCTTACAGCGACAACTGAATGTTATTGTGCCTTGCAGCAGCTAACAGTCGCCTGATTGGGCCATATTGATAAATGTTTTATCCTTTCTTAACAGAGGCCATTTAACGATGTCGCCACCAAGAATCGGCAAGTTCTAATTGCTTCATTGGACACCCTCATCTGGCAGTTTCTCGCTTCGGTTGCCATTCCTGGATACACGATAAACCGGGTCTGTGCCCTCAGTTTGTTCACCCTCGCTCGGATGACACAACTGCCTTCAACGACAAGGAAATGGACCACGGTCGCCGTTGGCCTTGGCTGCATACCATTCATTGTCAAGCCCATTGACACGTTGGTCGATTTTGGCATGGATAAGACGTTTAGGAGGGTGTTCAGTGAGGAGGATGGCGTCAAGACGATCTGATGTCTGGCACAGGTGATTAGCTTCCAATTAGACAGCCAGAAATGGTCTGCTCATCACTCAAGGCTGCAATCATCTGGATTTCCAGCGGAACAAAGATAAGATCATGAGATTGCCCTTGTGATCGGGGAAACGAACCGTTCCCTTCCTTCCTTGCTGTAATTTTAGATCTGAAGGCTTCGTTCAGAGAACCTGCTAGCTATTCCTGATTTTGCTTCCATCCAGGTCTGAATAACTGTTGTCGCATTTTTGCCAAATAGTGTGTCAAATTTTAACATTTATCTAATCCTGTTAGATAGAACTTAGTCTTCCTTCCGATGTACCTACCTAGTTGACAATAGTCTCTCTTTTATTGCTCAAAACACCTAAATTTTACATTTAAATCATGACATTTCTGCATTGAAAAGTGTTAGTCGGTGCTTTAGACTTGCTTTTAACTCACTGCTTGGATTAGATGGCAATAGTCTTTCACAGTTTTGATGTGGGAACCAAAAAGTGGAAAGCATGACGTTTCAACATTAAAAAATGTTTTACACTTCATTTTTGTTCTTTCTCTCAGGACTGAAGTCCTTCAAACTGTTCAAACATGATTTGTTTTTTTTTTTGCTCCAGCATTCACCGATTTCACCACCAACGGAGGTAACGCTAACTCCAGAGGTAACGTGAAAGCGAGGCAAATTTTTCCCATCTAATCCAATGATATAAATTGCCCCGTAATAGCTTTACCCATGATCGTTCATGATCTCTCCGTTGCAAGATTGGTCTCAAAAAGAGAGGATCTGAAAAAATCCCATCCCTTCCCTCGCACCCTGTTAGTTGTGGTCCCAGCATGTCTGTTTCTCAATCAGCATCGTCGGCATGCAGCATGGGATCCACAGCAAAGCCATGCTATTTTTGTTGGGGTGGCCCATTTGTGTCATTTTGTCAACTGTTTCCCGTTCGTGGTGCTGTGCATTGAATGTTAAGGCACCTGCGGAAAACGCATGTGCCAACTTCTTAAACATCAAACTGATTTGTGACATTTTCCAAGGGTCCTTCTCTTGAGAATTGTGCCCATGTGGGCCTTTGAAAACTTCCTCTTTGTGCGCTAAGAATCGAACTCTAAACTTTCACTTGAAAATTGGGCGCCTTGTTTTGAAAGGTTTTTTGTTTGCAAATCTCTTTAATGTCAGACTGCTGTGCCAAAAACCTCTTATCAAGTTCCCTCATTCGTTGAGATTGTATTGATAAGTTCTTCAAGATTTCAAATGAGATGGGAAAATGTGGGCGAGAATGAAAAAAAGCCAAAAAAGATTACTATTTAAAGCACTGACTTGAATGAGGTTGTTTTTCCAACATGATCAACTTTTGTTTTTGTGCTTGCATTATCAATTATCTGGCAATGGATCCATCTACTGCAACTTTCAGATAGTCGGTACCTTTGCCACCTCTCTTTTTCAGGAGGATCACATTGAGTGTGCTGCCCTGCACAAAAACATATCGGCATTACAACAAAAACTGTGCAAAATGTTTTCCACTATGCCAAAGTTCTCCGAGCCAATATGAGATGAGATGTTTTGGGGGTTCACACCCTCGTTGGTGAACAACTGAGCTCCCAAGAAGGCATTGCTGACTGCCGCTGCTATGGGCCAAGGCGGCATTGCTGACTGCTAGACTGCTGCTGCTATGGGCTGGGAAATTCCTTCCGGTGTCACATGATTTTCTGCTTTGCACACTGCACCATGAAGTTATTTACCAGCTGATCGCAGCAGCAGTCAGCAACACCTTATTGGGAGTCAGGGTGGTGCAAAACCCCCGAAACCTACCCTCAAAATTTATTCGGAGATCTGAATTGCGTCAAGTGATTTATTTCTATTCTGTGGACAATGCAGTGCATTCTCGGCACCATCCTGGACTCGAGAGTTCCATACTCGCATTGTCCCCAGAAACATGGCCGATCTTTACATATTTGCAAATTTCTTTCAGAATCTGAACGTTTTTGAGACATCCAGTTAGTAGCTACTAAGCAGAAACCAATCACTGCAGTGTGGTTACAAAACAAAAAAGCCTTTTTGCCAGAGTTCGCTTTTCCGAGCCTTGCCAAATATTCCAATGTCCAACAGATAGGAGCTAGTGATGATCTATTGCGAGGTCAATCAACCTTTATGGTAGAGATTCTTGAAACTTCTTCCACACTCGCTCAGTCAACTAAGAATTCTCTAATTATATTAGATGAAGTCGGTAGAGGCACTTCTACTTATGATAGTGTATCAATTGCTTGGTCAGTGCTTGAACATATTCACGATAAGTTAAAATATCGCTGTTTATTTGTTCATTTGATACTCTAAGTTGTCCATATGCCGGATATTCTATTGCCATATTTACTACTTTTCAACATGAGGATCTACTCTATTAGCTATTATCAGCTTCTTCCGGCTTATTTCGTATAATGCTTCTTCTCCTCCAGTTTCATATAATTCCTGAAATCTATAGTAACTATCCCTACTATATTCATGTGGGATTCATGTCAAGAAATGGGATTGTGAATACCCTCGAATGACGCATTTGCCTAAAAAGCAAAGTGAAGTTAAGACCCCCCAGCTCTACCTCTTGGGCACCTGCTGGGGTTCTGTCCCAGGCCCCGATCGGGCGCACTGCCTTCATTCTAGGAAGGCTGGATCCACCACTGGTTTTGGTCAGTTTTATGAACTAAACATCACGCCAACAAACCCATCTTCTTAATTGCCGAAAATTTTGCCTGAATGAGGAGTTTACCGACAGGCTGAATTGCACAAATCAATCTTTTCTCACATTCTTTGGGATACTGAATATGTGTTTCATCCACTGAAATAAGCATCGCAACGATTCGTTTTTACAGGTGCTGTCACCCTTCAAATTGGCCAATTTCTCTTCTTCCAGCAGTTTGTTGTCCCATCTCTTTTCATCATCATCGCTTTTCCAGCTGATCGCCTCACTTCATAACCTTGTTCTGCAGATGGCACACCATTGCAATCGTGACAACGCAGGACAAGGGAAACACAACCCTGATGCAAGGAATCCCACGCTCAACTGACAACGATTCAGCAACGAATGACCAAACTGCGTTCCTGTCTCTTCAGTTTCTTTCACACTCCTTTGGTACAAATTGCTAAAGCTGCCTCCCATTTTCAACGCATAGTTATGCCCTTAAAAATGCTCAACAACTGTGTTGTGAAACTAAATCAACCAACTCACTTTTAATCAATTTTGACATCTCTCTCATGCAATAAGTAATGATGTCGACAAAAATAACGCTAATGCCCAGTTTATCCAACGATAGTTTAACTCTAGTTAACCTGGTTAGCTAATCATTGATTAATTATTTAACCAATGGTTAAACTCTAGTTAACGAGTTTGGTTTATTGGCGCTTTTTAACCTATAGTTAGCTAATCAATGATTAGCGAGTTAACCATAGGTTAACCTATGGGTAAGCACAATTTTGACAAATTTGGCGTCCATTTTTAACCATCGAAATTCGCACTTTTTCTCAACATTTATTTTTGCTTCCAGTCAGACCCTTTTTCCGCGTTCCATAACTTGTCCGAAGCGCTTTATTTTTATTGACTTCGCGTTTTTGTGTCTCAATGTTGCCATGGAAACGCATTTTAAACAAATTAGCAACAATTTGGGGTGATTTCTGCGTCGACACTGTTGTTAAAAAGGTGCTCGTGCGGATCAGAGCACGCAGTGTTTGCATTTGTACGCAATGTTTTGCTGTTTTGCGATTATTTTTTATTGTACTCCCAATTCACTGTCCATTTCAATCCTTTCGATTGGAGAAAGCACATCTCGGAACAGATGAAACACGAAGAATTTCCGTAAAAAGTTGACATTTTCATGTGTCGTAATTTATTCAACCTGGAATTTATTTTGAACGCTGCGTTTAATTCCAACCTTGTGAACGTACCTGTGAAACATCCTTGCCAATAATTTGGGTTCGGTTGCTTGCTGGACACGGAAAAAAGTAAGAAAAAACGGCCAAATTCCCTCAAAATAAAAATCTCTGCGACTGCCAGTGCGGCCTCATTCTGTCATTTTCTGCAAAATTGAGCAGCACTTCAGAAATCAGAAATCGAATGGTTTCCATGGCAACGGAACTGTGCTTTTCTCACTTTCCTTTTAACTTGAATCAAAGCCTCAGAAATCCCATCCGAAATTTGATCCAACAATGATGAGTGAAATTTGTAAAACGCTCACCTTGATGAATAATCCAAAATAATTGGGATTTTTGGTAGCCGTTTGCAGACGTGATGCAAATTGAACAATAAGGATGTTTTGCTTTTCGAAAAAATAAAGGGTACGGTCTTCTGAAAAGAAAACTGCCTTTCCCGCAGATTGACCTTTTCCGAGAAAAAGGTTGCAGAGTTCACCGGTTGAAGTCCAAACTTTCTGCGTTGTGATATAAGGTACGAATATCGATTGAAGAATGGCAAAAAAGGAAACCACGACAGGACATCAATGCCAAAACCGCAAGTCGGTACCTGCCCACTCTTGGAAAGGCAGACCACCTTCAGATGAGATGAATGGCAAGAGCGCATTTCCCAAGAAAATTAACCGAATATTTTTTGATTGTTGACAAAACGTCTCCTCGATTCTGCATTTTGAGTCGTCTCACATGAAATATTAATGATTCTCTGTTTTGTTCTCATTTTACACAGCCGACACATAAGAGCATCTCAACAGCTAATCAGCGAAAAAGGGATGATTAAAGTTAACTACTGATCACTGG
>JASGXE010007126.1:0-37334 GCA_030068105.1 Sinentomon sp. SZTP_YWyxl
TGCCATTTGAGTTGATGATACCTGGCCTGAGAGATAGACGAGACAGGAGATGATTTTTCATGGTCCAATTTTGCTGCTGTGAGGTCAGAACAGAGACGATCATAGGTTCTGGCATGAAGATCAGAATAATGACGAAATTTGTAGTATTGTTTGCATTGGCGAGACAGAGAGCGAATATGCGGCGGGTATTTAAAAGACATGGATCCGATTTGGGGCCTTTTGATGCGAGAAGGCACAAATTGACTGATGCCATGCTGAATAATAGACTCAAAATCACACCAAAGCGTGTTTATGGATGAGCACAGATAACTCTCTCGAAAAGAGGGAAAAGAACCCAGTAAGAAGTCAGAAAAGCCAACACTGTTGATTCGTGAGAAGTCTCTGATCAAAACAGGAGGCTCTGATGCTGGTGTTGAAACTGACAGGGATAAAGTAAGCAGAACTGCCATGTGATCACTTATCCCCGTTTAAAAACTTTAAACTTTAAACTTGTGTAAGGTTTTCGGGGTGTTCCCCAGGGCTTCTTTTCGCCCACATCAACCCATTCATACTTTGCGCCTTACTCTGGCGCCATTCATACCAATCATACACCATACCCACACTGGTGTTCCGTACCCCTGTATGTGTCTGTGGCTTTATTTTGTTTCTGTAACTTGCCGCCACTCTTGGACGGACTAAGTGTTCTTTTACGTGCACATTGTGAATTGCACACGGGACCACCTTCTTTAAGTCCCTTCCGAAGGACTAGAAGACTTGCCACTAAGTCTCCCTTTCTGTCACTGCAGCCAGAATGGCGCATGACCCAACCCACAAATTCCGACTGTGGCGGGAATCGAACCCACAACCTTCGGATTTGGAGTCAGACCAGCGAACCAACTGAGCCACTGTGACAGACTGTGACTGTGACAGACACCGAAACTGTGACTGAGCCACTGTGACAGACACCGAAACAACTGAGGACACCGAAACAACTGAGCCGTTTCGGTGGGAACCTTGACCGTCTGCGCAAGGCCAAAATCAAAGCAGAGTTCAATGGCAGCTCGGTTGACAGAGATACCATAACAACAATTTGGTACAAGGGAGAGAGTGTCCCAGTTCACACCAGGAAGATTGAAATCACCAACAATGAGCAGAGGATCTCCCAAATCCGCAGCAAGCCCAAGATTGAACAGTTGCGAAGAAATTTCGTGAAATATTTCAGAAAAAGAATCTGGAGGACGGTAACCACCAATAATGTGAAATGGTTTGTTACCAAATGACTTTAGAACAACAGAGCAGATGAGAAATTCCTGAGAGGAGCTTAGAAAGACAAGCGAAGAATTGAGTGAAGACCGAATACCAACTAAGACACCGCCACCAAATTTGCATACCATATGGGGCCCATAGGGGACCCATGTGGGGCAGTTGTGAGAGCCTGTCGGCATGGTTTTTCCATGTGGGCCCCATGCAAAATATTCACATGGGCCCCATGCAGCGGAACCCACATGGTGCCCACATGCGTTTTTGATATCGTGTGGGGTCACCGATGTGGGGCCCACACGGTGGACCCACATTGGCCCCATGTGAAATTCCCGCATGGGGCCAATCCATGTGGTTCATAATTTTCACGACAGATGGTGACAAAAAATAAACAGCGCTATTCTCATACAAAAACGCACAAACAGTCAAATGAAAATGTAATTTCGGATCATGACAAGGAAGTAAAACAACTCCCATCCATCCGGTCATTTTTTTCAATGACCGGACAAATGACAAGGTTTGACGCACATTTTTTTTCCAATCCACTTCCGCATGCGCGTCGCTGATTGGTTGTTGGGATTTCCAGCCAATTTCAACATCCTATTTTCAAATCCCAACTTAACCAAACCTAACCTGACCTAACCTAACCTATAACCTGACCCAACCTAACCCTATTGCAACCCTAGAAAGAGTTGCGAAGCGGTGGCAAACATGCCAAATGGCAAAAAGCGGTGGCAAAAACCTGACTGAACCAAACCTAACCTGACCTAACCTAACCTAACCTGACCAAACCTGACCCTGTTGCGACCCCAGAAAGAGTTGCGAAGGCACATTTTTTTTTCCAATCCACTTCCGCAGGCGCGTCTCTGATTGGCTGTTGGGAATTACAGCCAACTTCACATCAAAATTTCAAAACCTGCCTTAACCAAACCTAACCTGACCAAACCTAACCTGACCAAACCTGACCCTATTGTGACCCTGAAAGAGTTGCGAAGCGGTGGCAAACATGCCAAATGGCAAAAAGCGGTGGCAATGCAAAAATCCCAAAATTGATGACGTCGCAATTTGAGACGACGTGATTGGCTGTTGCGAGCTCCTGGTCCGCGGAAGTGGATTGGAAAAAAAATTATGCGTTGCGAAGCGGTGGCAAACATGCCAAATGGCAAAAAGCGGTGGCAACAAAAAAATCCAAAAATTGATGACGTCACACATTTTGACGACGTGATTGGCTGTTGCGAACTCCTGGTCCGCGGAAGTGGATTGGAAAAAAAATTTGCTGGTCAGGTTGTACATTTTTTTTCCAATCCACTTCCGCAGGCGCGCCTCTGATTGGCTGTTGGGAATTCCACCCAATTTCAACATCCAAATTTCAAAACCAACCTTTGACCTGACCAAACCAAACCTGACCCAACGTAACCCAATTGTGACCATGAAAGAGTCGCGAAGCGGTGGCAAATATGCCAAATGGCAAAAAGCGGTGGCAATGCAAACATCCCAAAATTGATGACGTCGCAATTTGAGACGACGTGATTGGCCGTTGCGAGAAGGCATCATACCTTGCATCTTGTCTTGTCTTGTCTTGTCGAGCTCCTGGTCCGCGGAAGTGGATTGGAAAAAAAAATTGTGTGGTCAGGTTTGGTTTGGTTTTGAAATTGGATGTTGCAATTGGCTGGAAATCCCAACAACCAATCACAGACGCGCATGCGGAAGTGGGTTGGAAAAAAAATGTGCTGGAGCGACCCCTCATCGGCCATCACCGACACGAATGAGACCCAATTGTTTCGGGACGAAAAAAGGACGAAGCAATAAAGTGGGCTGAGAATGTAGAAGTTTTTTTCAGTGAAAAAGATGAGGTGGGTGGTCATGAACAGATGGCAGCTGCTTGGGTGGAGCAAATGCCGCAGAACATTGAGGCCATAACCAGGAATTTTGTGGATGCAGGCTGGAGAGATAGAGACTGGTGGGATGACGAAATTAGGGAAGCAGTTAGAGAGAGGAGAATAGCAAGCAGACATTGTCGGCATGCAGACAGTGTTGAGCAGCGGGAAAAATTGGACGCCTGCAGAGAAAGAGTGAAAGTGTTGAAAAGGAAAAAATTGCGGTAACGCTTGGTTGAGCGAGAGCAGGAGCTTAAAAATGAAGGACGGTGTGGTGGAAAGCGGATTTGGGCAAGTATACAGCGGTGGAGAGACCTTGTTGAGGGGAATAACTATGGGCAGGTGGATTTTGGAGACATTGAGGGAGAGCAGAAGGCCAGAAGCATTACTCGAGTATATAAATGATATTTGGGGACAAAGAAGCCCTGGGGAAGATCCTAAAACGCGGGCCCGGCGGACTCGCAATTTCAGAGCTGAGTGCTCTTCAAGCTGCTGCCTCGTTGTGGGCATGGTCGGCGGGCCCCAAAGAGTGTTCGTCAGCGTTTGTGATTGGTTGGCTTTTCTCGGAGTGGGTGTTGATGCTGGTCTTTCTGCTCTTCTGTCTTCTCTGGCCTTTTCGGAGGTTCTGCAAAGGGACACATGGAGAGCCACAGGCAAACCATCACTCTGCCATCACCGTCAGTTCATTTTGAAAGCTTCGCTCACCCAAGGCATCACTAAATACCACAAGGGTATTTAGTGATGCCTTGGCTCACCCCTCGTCTCTCGACTTCACGAATTCCGGATTCCGATTTCATTGCACGAGATGCGGATGCGATCATGCAGAAGACTGCATGACGGGCGGACGCGAAGCAGTGTTGCCAGATGATTTTTTGAAAACCCGCAAGATTTTTCTGAAAAACCCGCGGAAAACCCGCAAGAAATTTCAGAAAATCGCCAGAAAACCGCGGGCGACAAAAACACACAATTGCGGGAAATCTGACATTCCACCCATACCCAATTTCTGAAATGAAAGGTTCGTCGTGAGTCGTGACAACAGAACCAACACCGAACATCGTGGGTAAAGGAACCTCTGGATGTCATTGTGGTGAACGAAAGAAATTTCCGAAAATTCAAAAAAAATTCCACAAAAAATTGCCAAAGTTTAAAAGATTTCTCCAGCCACATTGATGCCCATTCGGCAAAAAAAGTTTTCCACCTCTGCCCATGCAACATTTTCTCGTGCAAAAAAATTGCATGCAAAAAATCAGCGAGAGTCATGTCGAATTTCACCAGCAAAACAAGTCAATTTCAGGCGGTCAATGCTGTTTTTTTCTGCCGTTGTTCAAATGAAATGCGATTTGTGGAATGCGATTCGCGAACAACGAACGAATGACAAAAGAATTTGTCATGAATCCAACCAATTCTGAGAACGTCAGTGGATGAATTGAATTTTTTCTCACAAATTGGCCACTTTCTTCCAAAATTCGAAAAAAATCGAAAAATCCACCAAAAACCCAGAAATCAAAAACAAAAAAAATCTGCCGGAAAAACAACCAGAAAACCGCAAACTGCGGAGCCGAACCAGCAAAAAAAACAGCAACCCGCGAAACCCCAAAATTTCCCGTTGGGAGCTCAAAAACTTGCGGAAATTGCTGTTGGTCAAATGAGACTTGTGAATCATGAATGAATGAAAAGAATTTTTCATGAATCCAAATCAACACAGACAGTCAATGATGAATCGAATTTTTACTCTCAAAATAACATGTTCCAAAACAAGAAAAATTCGAAAAATCAACCAAAAACTGGCAAAAACCAGAAACCAAGAACAAAAAAAATCTGCCGGAAAAACAAGCGGAAAAACCGCGAACTGCGGAACCGAACCCGCGAAAAAAACCGCAACCCGCGAAACCCAAAATTTTCCCGCGGGGAAGCTCAAAAACCAGCGGAATTTCGCGGGAAAACCCGCGATCTGGCAACACTGACGCGAAGTCTTCCCAATTTGTGCTGACGCCAGACAGACGAGCTCTGCTGATCCAGTTGCATGCACATGGGACTCCGTCCAATGAACCAAATGGGGTCTCCTTCTCCTTCCCGTTGTCCGATTGTTCCTCAATCGCGGCTGCCATCTGCGAATATTTGTGTTCGAAATTTCCCGGGAAAATTCAACTTGGGAAACTTCCCGGGAAATTTCCCATTTTCCCAATTTTCCTGGGAAATTTCCCAATTTTCCCGGGAAAATTCCGAATTTTCCCATTTTACCCGGGAAATTTCCAAATTTTCCCGGGAAAATTGGGAAAATTCCCGCGAAATTTCCCAAAGTGAGGAATTTTCGACTTTGCTCTTTCGATTTTCCCGTTTTGGGAAATTTCCCAGGCAATTTCTGAGCGTTGAGTCGAAAATTGGAAATTGTTTGATTATATCTGTATACCGGGCGTCTATGTATAATTACAGCCGAACATGGCCGTTGACTTTTGATCGCTGTTTTCAACACTTGTCTGTTTTATCAAGCCCGTTGGGGTTCAAAATTGAAATGACCTTTTTGAACGCCTTCCTCGAAAGGCGCGTTTACATTTTCTCGTTCGCACATCACTTTCCCGGAAACGTCGAACTGTCGTTTCTGCATAAAATTTCGTGCCGCAGTCCCAGGAAATTATTAGTTTTTATGGTAGAACATCGCCGTTACGGGCGACTCATTAACTCCTGCGGTTTGGTTTTTTCTTTGCGTCGTCCAGCAGATCAATTGGCCTCTGAGCTTGACAATGTGGCTTATGAATTCGAAGACCGCCTGTTTTATTGCCTTCAACGCAACGGCGAACTTTTCGAGCATCTGTTATGATTTAATGTAATACCTAACTTCTGTTGATATCTTTGTTGTGATAAAAGCAAACAAGTCAAAAAATAAAGGGAAAAAATGATGCGAAAGACAAACAAGGAAACGAAAAAGCCAAAAACACAGCAAAATTGGACCTCTAAAACATAGGTTGCCAGACATTCCAAAGTTTTATCTAACCTTTGGAATGGTTTGGTTTTTTTTTGGAAAAAAACCTTTGGGACACCTGACAACCGATGCTTCAGACGAATCCGATGTGCATCCGATGCATCCGGTCCTTCCGAAGCAACCGGTACTTCCGATGCATCTTCCGATACATTCGATGCATCCGACACACAATCAAGTAACCGGTTAGGTTAGTTTAAATAAGATAAGAACCTAATACCATCTAACCAAACACAACCTAACCTAACCCGTCGCTTTAATATGTCGCCGGATGCATCGGAGGAATGAATGTGTCATATGCATCGGGAATGTGGGGTGCATCGGAAGGATGCATAGGAAACATCGAATCGGGAGGATGCATCGGAAACATCGAATGCATCGGAAGGATGCATCGGAAACATCGAATGCATCGGAAACATCGAATCAGAAAGATGCATCGGAAACATCGAATGCATCGGAAGGATGCATCGGAAACATCGAATGCATCGGAAACATCGAATCAGAAAGATGCATCGGAAACATCGAATGCATCGGAAGGATGCATCGGAAACATCGAATCGGAATGATGCATCGGAAACATCGAATCGGAAAGATGCATCGGAAACATCGAATGCATCGGAAGGATGCTTTGGAATCGTCGGATGCAGCGGATGCGTCCGTCGGAAGTCAGGTATTCCAAAGTTTAACTCGCAGAAAGAGTCGCATGATGATGGCGTGAATCGACAATGTAAGCGCGCCTTACGACGAACGAAAACAAAAAACAGGCTTGATTTTCGAGCCAACCTGGCGGGAAAATCCATGTAGCTGCTGAAAATAGCGAACAAATATCAATGGCCATCATGTGCAATGTTCGGCTGTTATTGTAGACGCCCGGTATGCATATCTGTCATCGAACACTGCATTAAATTTGGAAAAGCAGTGCCGGATAATGGCGGGTCACCCGCCATTATTGTAAAATGGGCGCCGGGCGGACCTTTGGGCGGACCATCGGACATTTTGCCGGTGTCGGAAATAAAAACAGGAAAAACTTTCGACGAAAAAGTGTCGGCCAAGGACGTCCAATGTGGAACACATGCTCATGCTCTCGGTCGGACGGCACATTTTTCGGCAAAACGCCAACAGTGGCAAACCGACAGCATGTGCTCCATGCTATGGACAGCCTTGGCCTGACGAAAAGTCCGGAAGTTCATAGTTGAGAAAAATGCCCACTTGTCGAAAATTATAGTTTTTCAGCAATCATGATTCAGTTGGCCAAAAATTGTGGATTTTTGAGACTGAAAAAAAAAACAAAATGATCGTCCCATATCGTCGGGTGTCGCCGTCAATTGCGCGGTGCGCCAATCAATTTGTCATGCACATTCAATTCATGTAAATACGCATGCCCTCAGGATGACCATGTCTAGGGAAATTTCCTAGATTAGGGAAAATGACGCGGAAAAAGTGATTCACGGAAAATCTGGGGAAAAATTACACGTCAGGGAAATTCTGGGGATTTTTTTTTGAGACCAAAACTGTCAAAATTGGGCGCCAAGAAGAATCACGACGAAATTCGATTTTTTTTTGGTTTCGATGATCGATCGGATAATTTCGGAAGCCACGGGCAAGACAACATGAACAAAAAATTGGCAATGGTACCTAAATTGGAAACGGTCTCTTGTCTGCGTCTCGTCCTCGTCTTCGTGGCCGTACGAGCAACCGCATGCAGGCATGCCCACAGGCCGCA
The DNA here is from genome assembly GCA_030068105.1 of Sinentomon sp. SZTP_YWyxl. Taxonomy (NCBI): domain Eukaryota; kingdom Metazoa; phylum Arthropoda; class Protura; order Sinentomata; family Sinentomidae; genus Sinentomon; species Sinentomon sp. SZTP_YWyxl. The sequence goes on from JASGXE010007126.1 coordinate 7,817, forward strand.
TACCGCAAAGCATGGCTTGAGGCCATGAGTTCCAGAGTCCATGACATGCCAACATCGCAACATCTCGACATTTTCAAAACGCAGGTTGTTGTGATTGCTGCAATGGAGGGAAGGACATTTTCTCCTTTTGCACTCCGTTTCGTGATCTTTTGAAAAACTGAAAGGGAATGTCAAATTTTGGGGAATAAAGGCAAGAGAATGGGTGGCACCTTTTTCATTTTTGTCCAAAATACTCAGTTCCGTGAAAATTTAGGGGTACCAAAATAGCAACCCCAAAGCTTATTATGGGGGTTCCGCCCCCCAGACCCCTGCCAGGGGCTCTGCCCCTTGGAACCCCGATGGGGCTCCGCCCCAGACCCCGTTGCCCAGCTTCCACATGACAGAGGTGTCAGTCACCTCCGGTGGGCGGAGTGGGGTAGGGTGGAAAACCCCCCAGAATTCCAAAGCGCAGCATCCCTTGCCATTGAATCTTGAGGATGAAGTCCGTCAGTGGACTCTGGACCGAGAAATATGACAATTCGAATTCATTTTGGATGCAAAATTGTGTATTTCTTTAAAAAATCGACAAGAACTTTCTGCCCATGCCCAACGAGGTGAGTAGTCCCTCATCGGCCTGGATCCGCCTCTGAAATGAAAAGTTTTCGTTTTACTACCTGCGATTTTCTTTGTTATTTTCATGTTCTTTCGTGACCAGCATGTCCGCAAGTTGCTCATCAGTTTTATCATGTCATGTGATCATTGTGATCAGCATTTCAGCAAAATGAAATTTACAAATGGGACATGACATATGTGTTTCGTTTTATTTAAATAGACAGAATTTTGGAAATGCATGTCCAAACCTCAACCCCACTGAACTCCCATACAATCGGCGCAGTGGCGCACTCCGCTCGTCGGTAAAAACATTGTCAAATTAGTTCACATGTCGGTAAATATTGCAGCGGCCCCCGCTGGAAAACATGCCCCAGCACGCCACTGGGCGGGTGGATTTATTATGCTCCCACCATCGACAACGTCCGTAAAAACCACTGTGGACCGACACACGCAACAAGTCAACAAAAAAGCAGCAGGTCACACCAAGCTGTTCGAAAAGAAAAAAGCAAAAAAAAAAAAAAAAACACATGATGGAAAAATAACTGACTTCATTTGACATCCAATAAAAGACTTCCATTTTATTTTGACTCGGCAACATGGTCTTGATTTGACAATTGATGAAACTCATCGAATGAGTTGAGTAATTGTACACGACGCCAGCCTGCCTATTTCCGTGCATTCACAATGGCATCGGCATCAGGGGCGCAAATCCCTCTTGAGATCTGGGGGGGTTAGTTGCCTCAGGGGCCCTTTTTCACGGAAAAAGGGGCCCATTTGATGAAGCGCGCGGCGCCACGGGGTCTGGGGCAGCGCCCCAGCGGGGATCCAAGGGGCAGAGCCCCTGGCAGGGGGTCTGGGGGACGGAGTCCCACAGAAGCTGAAGAAATTTTGAAATTCGAGTGTTCATTTGGGGTCCAAAATTGATGTTTCTTTCAAATTTTTGGGACCCAAATCAGCCTTGAAATGATGGGCGCACTTTTATGGTTTTGCAAATTTGAGGCCCATCTGCAACAGGCCTATGCACGAAAGCCTGATTTTCCAAATGGAAATGTGTGTGTGCAAGAGACGCTTTCTGAACTTCACGAAAGCAGATGCAAAAACAAAAGCGATGGGTATGCCTCCAACAAAAGAGGGTCAAGAGGAGCAGTTAAATTGTAAAACTAAATTGTGAAACAAAGTCGGGGGGCACGCGGGATCTGGGGCGGAGTTCTTGGCTCAAGTGGGATGCCAGGGACAGAGCCTTGCAGAGTTGCAGAGCCTAAAAAGTTTTAGCATGGTGTCTGGGAGTACCACAGAGGTGTGATAACTTTTAGGAATTTCAACATGCATTTTGGGCCGTTTTTGGCTATTTTGGCACCATTATGGCCAGGGCTGTGTGGTCAGGTCATACATACGGTGTCATTAAAATTTGTACAAAAAATGCTGCTTCTTATTCTCCCATATATGTAGATTCAGGCTGCTGCCATTGCAGGTGCTTTGGCGTTCATTTTTCTTTTCTTTTCCACTGGTGAGACTTTTTTTTTTGGAAATGAGGGTTTTTTAACAGTGGCTGGAAGGTCACGATCTGGATTGATTTCTTGCTTTTCGGGGCACAAGAGCGGTTTTTTTCGGGTCGGCGGCAGGGGCGCTCTGTGGGGTTGGCAAGAGGGCCCACCTCCCATAATTTCACCAATTCAAATTGTTCGTCATACGATATCATTAAAATGCGGTCAAATGAGGACTTTGCTTTTCACATTTTAGGAATGAGGCGGCAGGTTGTAGGCATTTATTTTTCTTTTCCATTAAAATCTGCTGTGTATTTTTTTTTTTTTTTTTTTTTAGAAATTGAAGTTTTCTGAAAGCTGGAGCTGGATTGATTCCCTTGCGGTCGAGGGGCCCCAGAGGGGATTAATTTGTGCTCGACGCATGGGCCCTTTCTGGGGATGGCAAGAGGGCCCAAATCTACCAGAATTCCATGCATGAATAAAATTTATTCATTATCATAGCATTACCTACACGGACGTTACCATATTAGCAGATGGTGGTTGGCACTCATTTACTTTCCCACAAGTCTGTTGTGTTTTGCAGGTTTTTTTGGATATGAGGTTTTTGTATTGAAAGCTGGAGCTGGATTGATTCCCTGGTGTTCTTAGGGCCCCAGAAAGCTAGTGGATTGATTCCCTGGCGTTCTAAGGGCCCCACAGGGGTTAATTACAATAAGGGCTGAGGCAGGGGCCCTCTGTGGGGTTGGCAGAGGACGCAAAATCCACTAGAATTTCATAAGTAAAATTTTTCGCGAGCAGAGCATAACCACAGCGTTACCATAGCAGGCGGTTGGCACTCACTTTTACTTTCTTTTTAGTCCTTTTTTTGCAGTTTTTTGGATATGAGTTTTTGTGTTGAAAGCTGGAGCTGGATTGATTCCCTGGCGTTCGAAGGGCCCCAGAAGGGGAAAATAAGGGCTGAGGCAGGGGCCCTCTGTGGGGTTGGCAAAAGGGCCCCACCCCTCAGAATTCCACTGACCGAATTCTGGGGGGGGTGAACCCCCCCCCAACCCCCCCATGATTTGCGCCCATGATCGCATGGGCATGGCAGGGCAGCTGTTGCAGAATGTGCTTTGACGGCTGCATATACAACAAAGGAGTTGCAACGAATGGTTTTTAAATGCAGTTCTTGCACTGCATAAAAAACTATGCTGAAAACTGTGCTCCGATAGCTGTTAATGGTTGATGCAATTTTTATCATGTCATGCACAGGTGCCAATTGTTGTGGATTAACCTTGGAAAAAAACGTAATATGTTATCAGTCACTGGCGCCATTAATTATCAGGGCTGCTGTCACAGGTGATGCCCACTTCATCCGACATCACCATCCCGCTGTCTGTTCTCAAAAATTTCCCAACTACCGCAGGAAATAGCCACATAATTTTCCAGGAATATTCCAATTTTCTGGGAAAAATTTCCCAATTTTCCCGGAAAAAATTGGGAATATTCCCGGAAAATTGGGAATATTCCCGGAAAATTGGGAAATATTCCCGGGAAAAATTGGGAAAATACCGAATTTTCCCGGAAAATTGGGAAATTTCACGGGGAAAATCACTTGGGAAATTTCCCGGGAAATTTCCAAAATTTGGTAAATTTCCCGGGAAATTTCCCTTACTTCGAACACAAAGCGAATATGCACCGACCTGTATGGTTCTGTGATCCCACTGCAAATGGCTGTGCTGATCGAGGAGAAATGTCCAAAAAATTTGCTGCCCTGCAATTTGCTTTGATGCCCGATTTGTCGAAGCTTGCTCGCAAGTCGAATCATCAAGCAGCAGAGCAGCGCTCACGTCGGTATCGAAAGCCCATTTTGTCAACAATTTTCAAACATTTACAACATGCAAAAATAATTATCATTTTCAGAACCAACCTCAATCAAACAGTGGGTGCGAGAAAACCAGGCCATGCCCATGATTGCCAATCACGAACAGATGTGCCATTGACCTCAAAATAATTTTTAACTAAATTCATGAATCAATCACGACATCAAATTCACATGTTGTAAGTTTAAAAAAAAATATATTTATTTATTTATTTTTGTTTTTTTATTTATAGTGCAGGCAGCAGCGAAAAAATAATACGAGGGCTTCAGTGTTTCCCGAAACAGAGAGGGGTTCATTGTTTCTCGAAATGTGATGGTGGGTTCAACATTTCATGAAACAGAAAGTCGCCAAAGAGAATGGGTCAAATATTCCCGTCTTTTGCACAGCGCGAGCTCCAAAATCGTTTCTTTTGCGCAACAACAAAGATTTTTATTACACCCGATGCTCCACGTCATTTGTTTTCCTTTTTTATTTCACGCGAATGGAATGTGCAAAAATCTGTCTATAGATATCCGGAAGATAGAAAAGTGGCAGACCTCTGTGCCTGTGATCCGAAAACTGTTGGGGCAGGTTTTGTCAGACAACACTGCGAAATGGAGATCAGACCTGTGAGAGCAGAGCTCGATATGTTTTAGTTTCCCCAGGGTAAGATCTCGAGACCATGGAGACGACGGGGCTGCAAGGGGAGCAGATGCTGAACAACGCAAAACATTTTTCCGGCGTACAAGCTTTATTGTACGTCGGGACGTGGATTATACCTATTGGGGATACCACGATAAAAAAAGTGCGCCACCAGCCCTACGTCAATACGTGGTGTGGAAATGGGCTGCACCTTTACATTTTGGCAATGAGTCGAGATGTAAAGGTGACGAACAAACATATTGTTCGAAATCCAAACGCAAAATTTTTGAAGCACACTGTACCGAAGCGCCAATCCCTTTGTCGCAGGCTGTAGGCTTGTCCTGAATGCCGAAACTCGCGTTAATTGCGCAATTGATTGCGTCACACGGCTTTGGCGCTGAAGGGCGGTGGCCCCGGCGGCCGGGCGCGCTCCCCGGATACCCAAACACACGCTCATCAACGTGTGTGGCTCTATTCCAAACAGCGCCCCGTAATAGATAATGCTCAGCAAGGAAGCAACACTTATTTCTGGGACGGCCTGTACATCGGGAGTCCCGTCTGAGTCCATACAGAATGAAGAGACATGTGGGTGGTGGGGAGATACCCGTGGGGGAGTGGGCGGGGTAGGGGTCTCCCATTTAACCCCATACAGAATATCGAACTGGTTGACTTTTTGACCATGTCTAGGGAAATTTCCCTAGATTTAGGGAAAATGACGCGGAAAAAGTGATTCACGGAAAGATCTGGGGAAAATTACACGTCAGGGAAATTCTGGGGATTTTTTTTTGAGATTCGCAAAACTGTCAAAATTGGGCGCCAAGAAGAATCACGACGAAATTCGATTTTTTTTGGATTTCGATGATCGATCGGATAATTTCGGAAGCCACGGGCAAGACAGACATGAACAAAAAATTGGCAATGGTACCTAAATTGGAAACGGTCTCTTGCTCTGCGTCTCGTCCTCGTCTCCTCGTGGCCGTACGCAGCAACCGCATGCAGGCATGCCCACAGGCCGCATACCGCAAAGCATGGCTTGAGGCCATGAGTTCCAGAGTCCATGACATGCCAACATCGCAACATCTCGACATTTTCAAAACGCAGGTTGTTGTGATTGCTGCAATGGAGGGAAGGACATTTTCTCTCTTTTGCACTCCGTTTCGTGATCTTTTTGAAAAACTGAAAGGGAATGTCAAATTTTGGGCGAATCAAAGGCAAGAGAATGGGTGGCACCTTTTCATCATTTTTGTCCAAAATACTCAGTTCCGTGAAAATTTAGGGGTACCAAAATAGCATAACCCCAAAGCTTATTATGGGGGTTCCGCCCCCCAGACCCCCTGCCAGGGGCTCTGCCCCTTGGAACCCCGATGGGGCTCCGCCCCAGACCCCGTTGCCCAGCTTCCACATGACAGAGGTGTCAGTCACCTCCGGTGGGCGGAGTGGGGTAGGGTGGAAAACCCCACCAGAATTCCAAAGCGCAGCATCCCTTGCCATTGAATCTTGAGGATGAAGTCCGTCAGTGGACTCCTGGACCGAGAAATATGACAATTTCGAATTCATTTTGGATGCAAAATTGTGTATTTTCCTTTTAAAAAATCGACAAGAACTTTCTGCCCATGCCCAACGAGGTGAGTAGTCCCTCATCGGCCTGGATCCGCCTCTGAAATGAAAAGTTTTCGTTTTACTACCTGCGCTTTTCTTTGTTATTTTCATGTTCTTTCGTGACCAGCATGTCCGCAAGTTGCTCATCAGTTTTATCATGTCATGTGATCATTGTGATCAGCATTTCAGCAAAATGAAATTTACCAAATTGGGACATGACATATGTGTTTCGTTTTATTTAAATAGACAGAATTTTTGGAAATGCATGTCCAAACCTCAACCCCACTGAACTCCCATACAATCGGCGCAGTGGCGCACTCCGCTCGTCGGTAAAAACATTGTCAAATTAGTTCACATGTCGGTAAAATATTGCAGCCGGCCCCCGCTGGAAAACATGCCCCAGCACGCCACTGGGCGGGTGGATTTATTATGCTCCCACCATCGACAACGTCCGTAAAACCAACTGTGGACCGACACACGCAACAAGTCAACAAAAAAGCAGCAGGTCACACCAATGCCTGTTCGAAAAGAAAAAAGCAAAAAAAAAAAAAAACACATGATGGAAAAATAACTGACTTCCATTTGACATCCAATAAATGACTTCCATTTTTATTTTGACTCGGCAACATGGTCTTGATTTGACAATTGACTGAAACTCATCGAATGAGTTGAGTAATTGTACACGACGCCAGCCTGCCTATTTCCGTGCATTCACAATGGCATCGGCATGGCAGGGCAGCTGTTGCAGAATTGTGCTTTGAGGCTGCATATACCACAACAGGAGTTGCAACGAATGGTTTTTAAATGCAGTTCTTGCAACTGCATAAAACTATGCTGAAAACTGTGCTCCGATAGCTGTTAATGGTTGCATGCACTTTTTTATCATGTCATGCACAGGTGCCAATTGTTGTGGATATACCTTGGAATAAAAACGTAATATGTTATCAGTCACTGGCGCCATTAATTATCAGTGGCTGCTGTCACAGGTGATGCCACTCTCATCCGACATCACCATCCCGCTGTCTGTTCTATAAATTTCCCAACTACCGCAGGAAATAGCCACATAATTTTTCCAGGAATATTTCCAATTTTCCTGGGAAATTTCCCAATTTTCCCGGAAAAATTGGGAATATTCCCGGAAAATTGGGAATATTCCCTGAAAATTGGGAATATTCCCGGGAAAATTGGGAAAATACCGAATTTTCCCGGAAAATTGGGAAATTTCACGGGAAAAATCACTTGGGAAATTTCCCGGGAAATTTCCAAAATTTTGGTAAATTTCCCGGGAAATTTCCCTTACTTCGAACACAAGCGAATATGCACCGACCTGTATGGTTCTGTGATCCCACTGCAAATGGCTGTGCTGATCGAGGAGAAATGTCCAAAAAATTTGCTGCCCTGCAATTTGCTTTGGATGCCCGATTTGTCGAAGCTTGCTCGCAAGTCGAATCATCAAGCAGCAGAGCAGCGCTCACGTCGGTATCGAAAGCCCATTTTGTCAACAATTTTCAAACATTTACAACATGCAAAAATAATTATCATTTTCAGAACCAACCTCAATCAACAGTGGGTGCGAGAAAACCAGGCCATGCCCATGATTGCCAATCACGAACAGATGTGCCATTGACCTCAAATAATTTTTAACTAAATTCATGAATCAATCACGACATCAAATTCACATGTTGTAAGTTTTAAAAAAAAATATATTTATTTATTTATTTTTGTTTTTTTATTTATTCGTGCAGGCAGCGAAAAAATAATACGAGGGCTTCAGTGTTTCCCGAAACAGAGAGGGGTTCATTGTTTCTCGAAATGTGATGGTGGGTTCAACATTTCATGAAACAGAAAGTCGCCAAAGAGAATGGGTCAAATATTTCCCGTTCTTTTGCACAGGCGCGAGCTCCAAAATCGTTTCTTTTGCGCAACAACAAAGATTTTTTATTACACCCCGATGCTCCACGTCATTTGTTTTCCTTTTTTTATTTCACGCGAATGGAATGTGCAAAAATCTGTCTATAGATATCCGGAAGATAGAAAAGTGGCAGACCTCTGTGCCTGTGATCCGAAAACTGTTTGGGCAGGTTTTGTCAGACAACACTGCGAAATGGAGATCAGACCTGTGACAATAACGCCGAGAAATTTTATCTCGGCGCCAAACTGAACTCATGCCAAGTGCGACATCATGATGTTTCGTCAAATGCTCCAACAAAATGTCAGGGAGCTGAAAAGCTTGAAAATGGGCCAAAATGTTTTTCCGAAACATTTCCAAAATAGCCATGAGATTCTTTCGCCAATCAAACTTTAGGCAAAATATCTTTGTTGTCCATCACATCGCATTCTTTGGCCTTCGAATGATCCTCATTGCATCAAAATCCGTCCATGCATTCTCAGAATATCTGACAGACCATCCAACGGGGCACGCATAGCTCCATTTAACTGCATTATTTCGTCTCGTTTTCTTCGAACTCGAAGCTGTTTTGTTTCACGATTCGAGTGAAAATAATCAGGTCTGCAGTGGACCCAGGTTAGTTTCGTCTTGTTTCAGCTCGCTGACTTTGCTGCTCATTCCACTTGAAGAGACACCTAAAGTGAGAATGCTCACAATCATGCTTGGAGGGAAACCAGAATTTCCTCAACAATGAAGATCCGATCGAAAACTGCGGATTCGGCACAAAAATCAAATGCGTATGAATATTGCGCATTACAAGAGTGATTTTATGTCAGCTTGCACATTATAGATCACCAGCCATACCAATGCCCAAAAATCACAGTTTCACGAGATGTTTGAATGGGGCATTCTCAATTTATAACATCTTCAAATGGAATAAGGAATTTCTGAAATTGTTGGAACATCTGAAACATCATGTGGCATGGCGAAACATTTGCGTTTGGGCGATGTGGCGATGTCCGACTTTTGAGGCAATAAAGAAATAAAAATCGTCCGTTAAAAAACGGGACTTTATTGGCTGTGACTCGATTTGAGTCATTGCTGTTTTGTTGGTTGTGTTGAAATGGCACTTGGCAGCCAGTGCTATACGAGATTGCCATGGCTCGTAGGCCTGCCTTCCCAACAGTCAACAAAACAGCAGTGACTAATGACTGAAATCGAGGGTCAGCCAAGTCACTTCGCCAGGTTGATTCCTTTGACAAATCTTGGTCACAATGCAGCCGGGATGCAAGCACAGTTTGACATAAGGGAGACCAGCAGGCCCAGTTGTGCGATGAAAGAATAGGATTGTCCCCCCCCCCCCCTATTGTGACCTCCGAGGGTCAAAAGCCGACACGTTCAACATTTTTTTTTATTTTCCTGACCAGATTGGGATCACATGCACAGAATACGGAATGTCCAAGGTTTGGTTTGAGCTAATTTTTTAAAGGTTTCCTACCACCCTGGAGATCCACTCTGGAATTTGTGGTGTGTTGAATGCTTTTTTCAATAAAGCATCAGTCATAAGGTCCACTACGGTCATATTTAGGCCACACCACAAGGCCATTCATATGATCCCATTACACGGTCAAATGAGGCCGTTTTTGTTGGGGAACCATATGGCCCCACCAGGTGAAATGATGCATTTTGGCAGGGTCGCAGAGGTTCTGAATGTTCCCGTGTAGTCTCATTGGGCACTGAAGCATTTTGAACATTCGCATTCCAATGTAAATGTATGCATTCGAATGCAAACCTTCGCATTCGATCGCAAACATTTGCATGCAAATGTAAATGTTCGCATTCTAATGTAAATGTTCACATTCGAATGTGAATATTTGCATTCGAATACAAATGTTCACATTCGAATGTAAATATTTGCATTCAAATGCAAATATTCGCATTCGAATGCAAATGTTCGCATTCGAATGCGAATATTTACATTCGAGTGTAATTATTTGCATTCGAATGTGAACATTTGTATTCGAATGCAAATATTCACATTCGAATGTGAATATTCGCATTCGATGCAAAGCAAATGTTCGCATTCGAATGCGCATGTTCGATTTCGATTCTCAATGTTTGCATTCGAATGCAAATATTCGCATTCGAATGCGAATATTTACATTCGAATGCAATTATTTGCATTCGAATGTGAACATTTGTATTCGAATGCAAATATTCACATTCGAATGTGAATATTCGCATTCGATGCAAATGTTCGCATTCAAATGCGCATGTTCGTATTCGATTCTAAATATTTGCATTCGAATGCAAATATTCGCATTCGAATGTGAATGTTCGCATTCGAATGCGAATATTTACATTCGAATGTAAATATTTGCATTCAAATGTAAATACACAGAGAAAAAAGGTTTGTTGCGGCAACACAAAAATGAGGTGCCACAACCAATTTTGAGCGCCAGTTTTTTGCAACCCATAATACAGGGTTGTCACAGCTGGAAAAAATAGTTGCCAAAATTGGCTGTCAGAACTGAAAAAATTTGTTGCGACAACAATAAAAAATAGTTGCAGCAACCAAAAAGTTTTTTCAAACAATCATCACTTTGAAAGTGGTAGCTGTGCAGCTGTGACAGTCTGTCCAGTGGCCTATGCATTCAAATGAAAGATAATTAGATAAGGATAAAAAAGATTGGATATACATACTTGTTTTTAATAGGTTTTGACAATTTTTCATGAAAAATGCAAAAATTCGGGCGCAAATCGAGAAAAAAACCCAACAAAATCCGGCGTATCCAGATCAAGCTATAGACAATTCCGAGACAACAAAATAGCGAAAACCAGATGCAGAAACGCCAAAAATACGATATTCCGCCACCAGAGGCCTCAAAATCATCACGAAACCACTTCCGTAACTTGCGAACGTTAAAATCAAGTTCCCGCAACTATAGCAGTTTGGGTTGCGCCAACCACATTTTGTTTGTCAAGCCAACAAAAAAGTTTGGTTGTGGCAACCGTTGACTTCAACCTTTTTGTGGTTGAGGCAAACACCAAACAGGGTTGCCGCAACAAATACACTTCAACTTAACAAAAATAGTTGAAATAACTTAGAGATTTTTCTCTGTGTATTTGCATTCGAATGTAAATATTTACGCAGGGATCTCAAAAAATAAAAAAACAAATCCAAGGTGAGCCTTCTATTTTCTCGACCTGCAGAGTTTATCTCAACCTTGCGAGTTTCTTCTGGACGTGTCGAGTGTGCTCTCGACATGTTGAGTTCATTCTCGACTTGTCGAGTTTATAATTCTCGATCTGCCGAGATTCTCGACATGTCAAATTTATTCTCGACCTGCCGAATTAATTCTCGATCTGCCAAGTTTATTCTCGACCGACTGAGTTTGTCGAGTTTGTTCTTGACATGTCGAGTTTATTCTCGATATGTCAAATTTATGCCCGACATGTCGAGTTTCTTATGGACATGCAGGTTTTATTCTCGACCTGCCGAGTTTATCGTCCATTTATTCGGTTGATTCTTGACAAACCGAGTTTGTTTTCGACATGTCGAAATAATAACTCTTCTTTCTCTAATGCAGCAGGAAGAAATTGAAGCCAAGCCCGCAGGTTGCAACAAATAAGCTGCATGTCTGGAGGGATTTTGACCTCCGTTATAAATTACGGATGACAAAATCGCTGACCCTGCTGAACTGGCTTCGCCCGCTGAACTTCTCTGAAAAAATATGAAAACACCTGTGGTCGACCTCTGCCTCAGGAATGCGAATGATGATCCATGTACGGTGTCCGCGATAGAACATGAACAAGGTGGCACTGATTGGCCGACAGAGTCGCGATCGGCAGGTCGAGAACAAACTCGACATGTCGAGAACAAACTCTTCTTCTTCTTCTTCTTCTTTGGGTCTTATGGACAGATAGCCTTCGGCTGGTGGTCCGACCGTTTATGTTTTGTTGTGCCGTCAGCCATGGTCCCGGCGAACTGGCAAATACCACCTGAGAGTAGCTGCTCCAGCACCCATGCACCGCTCCAAGCACCCAATCAAGGGTCGCAGCGAGGTACCGGCATACTCCCGAGGGCAATTGCAACAGCACCCACCGCTCCAGGTCCCAAGACCACAGTCACAACTGTTGAAGCTTCTTCAAAATTCAGCATCAAGTTGTGAGATCAGCCTTCAGGACACCCTTGGAAAAGGCCCTCCTCATTTGGAAGAAGGAACGGAATTTGAAGTCCCAATGGATGGTGGAAATTCCCTGCACTCGGGAATACTCAACCAATGCTCGAAACTGAATGTTTGGCACAGGGACACAACCATTTTTGTGCAACTGGTGCAACTGGTGAGCACAAAGGCATGCAGCAATGATTTGGCTCGTTTTGGCTCGTTATAAAAAGTTTTGACTCGTTTTCGATTAAAATGTTGCATTTTTCGTCAAACTTGACCTTTGACCTCATTTTTCTGGCGAACAACATTTTTCGGGGATTGTAACCACCTCGGGTTATGGAGACTAGTGGGAACAAAGGCGTGCAGCAATGATTTTGCTCGTTTTGGTTCGTTCTAAAAAGTTTTGACTCATTTTGGCTTGTTCCCTACCAAAAGAAACACCCCGTGAAAAATGAATTCCACAACGGCCCTGGCGGATAATAGATTTATCTCATTGGACAAACAATTCAATGTCATTTTGTCTTCGTCTCATGATTCGCCAATTTGTCCTCTCTGTCATTTTGATAAAAAAAAAACCTTGATGCAGGTCCATTAGAGGCAGGGCAGGTTATAAACACAGAAGCCACATATCACAAGACACACGTCTCTTCCCTGCAGAGCATGCTCTCTTCGGGAATACCTGCGGGTTGGCATGAATCGTAAAACCAATCCGAGCCGCTTTTGTTGAATGTAGAGCGGAGTTGGGCATCGATTATGGGGCATTGTTCTCCTTGCGAGCTCAAGGTGTGCAACAAGTTCATGCCGCGAGCCACCAGCCGTATGGTTGTCTGCTCATAATGGCAAAGATGATAGTGGGTTTGTTGAATACATTCGGTTACAATCGGCGAAATTACCCCCAAAATGCTCATTTTGGATCACTTTGACACACATTTGGCAGTTTTGCATGGTGAGTTGGACCATTTTCGACAACTTATTATGTGAAATTTTGATGGTTAAGTCGCTCCAGAAATGAATTAGCCGGTCATTTTCTGAAATTGGGCTTCCGCTTCGGCTGTATATCACCCGAACCACCGGAGCCACATGAACCACCGGAGCAGCTTTTAACACGCAGCCACTCGAACCGTGAATCCACCGGAACCACCGGAGCCTGTTGTATCACCGCAGCCACCCGAACGGGGTTTTCCACCCGAACCACAGTGGCGAACACCGGAGCCGGTTCGGGTGGCTCCGGTGGGAAAAACGGCTCTGGTGGTTCGGGTGGTTCGGGTGGTTCCGGTGGTTGGTGGTCGGGCGGTATTGTAAACTGTCACCGTGAATCTCGCATTGCAATGAAAAGGATATCAGAGTCATTTTCGTCCGATGACTAACACCCTGTCTTGTGTTGTCTGTCCAATTATGTCAAGATCAATTCCAAATGTGTCATTTATTGCAGGTATCTTTCATCCTGCCCATCCCACAGCGGCCCATCCGATATGACATTTTATGAGGTCTACAAAAAAGGTATGGCCAGCATTATCTGGAATGTATACCTATATCTTTTTTCTTTTTTCACTGCTGCTTTCCTTGGCACCACCCGAGGGGCCGAAGAAGTTCCTTTTTAATTGTTTCCTTTGTTGATCACAGTCTCCAAACGTATTTTATGAGCTGCTTGCCGTTTGAGATTATCAGGCAGCCCCTTGCGAACAGATTCTGTTCCCCACTCACTGCCACCGCAAGGAAAAAGCACACATATTTTGCATTCATGAAATCAGATGGTGCTCCAAAAAATTGGCAACATCCCACCATGCCATTCGTCGAATGCCAAAATGTTTCCACATAAAAATGGCGATAAAAAATCAAAATTGCGAATCGAAAGTCAGAAATACGAATGTATGAAACTCGATTCATGCACCTAATCGTACTCGCAAGATGGCAGAAACGGCAATCATGGAAAAGCAAATGATTGTGTCGTGACGAATATTTCTTTGAGAACACTCGCTATTGAAAGATGATGGCCCACAGATGGCTATTTTTGAGCAATAGGTAGGCACCTATAGGATGAAAAAGGTGGGCCTGAAATTCCCTTCTGGCAGGGAGAGTTTTCATGCTGCGGTTGCGGCCTCATGTCAGACCTTTTCTTTTATGCCTCATGCCTGGTGGGTTTTTGTCCATCAAATTTGAAAATGACCATCACAGGGTGCTTGTGGGTGAATGTCGAATCCAGAAGAACAATTGTGGACATTTTATTCGTGCAGAGAACCGCGTTTCCATCCCCACTTCGTTCAAAAGATAAAGTTATTGTGGGTCGGCAACGACAATCCAATGCGAACGCGGGTCTTTCGAAAGCATTGGGCCACATATAATTGTTATTTTTGAAGCACGGGGCAATGGATCTCGCAATTGCATGAGCGCCACAAAACAAACATGAAATGCACATTGCAGCGCAAAAGACATTCGGAAATACCATTTCCCCGTGCTTCATATATCACAAAAACGTCTAATTTTTCAAATGTGATCCAAAGTGTTTGGCTGAATCACAAGATGGAGGCCCAAGTTGCACTGATGCGTGATGAGATCGCATGCATGGGAGTATTCAAAATAAAACGTTGGGTGCGGAAGAACCAAACACGAATGATGCAGCTATGACCTCGTTAATGTTGTAATCCATTCTTTTTTGCTGCCTCACTTTGACATTTTGCAAACTTTTCTTTCTGTCCAGTCCTTGTCAAACTTTTCCGCTGCTATGTAACATAATTCCCTGAATTTATTATGCCTCCATGAGTTTTTGAAGTTATGCGTCTGCATCTGCCTCTGCCTCTGCTTCCGCCACCATCTCCGTCTCTGTATCTCCTGCCTCTGTCTCTGTCTCGCATACTGAGACAGAGACGCATACAGAGACGCATTCAGAGTCGCACACAGAGACGCATAGACGCATACAGAGACGCATACAGAGACGCATACATGGACGCATACAGAGACGCATGCAGAGACGCATACATGGACGCATGCAGAGACGCAGACAGAGACACATACAGAGACGCAAACAGAGACGCATTCAGAGGCGCATACAGAGACGCATACAGAGACGCATACAGAGACGCATACAGAGACGCATACATAGACGCATATAGAGACGCACACAGAGACGCACACAGATTCGCAAAACAGAGACGCATACAGAGACGCATACAGAGACGTATACACAGACGCATACACAGACGTATACAGCGACGCATACAGAGACGCATACACATACGCATACAGAGACGCATACATACTCGTAGACAGATACAGACTCGCATACAGAGACGCATATAGAGACGCAGACAGAGACGCACAAAGTGACGCATACAGAGACGCATACAGAGACGCATCAGAGACGCATACAGACACGCATATAGAGAAGCATACAGAGACAAAGATAGACTCTCGCACGTGCCCTCTCTCTCTTGAACTTTTCTTCAATGAAAAAATCTCCAAAAATTCAATTCATTTTCGTTGATGATTGAAATTTCCTTCTGCGATTTCAGGATATCCCTGCGCTGCATGACTTATCTGCACATTTTCAAGCATGCTGTCCTTACGCAATAAGTCCCTGCCTGAGGACAGCAGGGGTATAGATGCGGTGTTTTGCATTGAAGAAATTGGACAATGGGAGGTATATTTTTCTGACTTTTGAGCGATCACATTCGGATGGGTTGTCTCCACAGAGATTTACAACTTCTGTGACAAATGAAGACAAGCGAAACGGATCTGCAGGAAGAGGACAAAGGATCGCATTTTGGAGCAGGCAAAGGCCATTCTATTGCTGTAGTCCGTCGGGATGGCTCTGTTTTCCATCAAAACTCCTCTTTGCTGCCTTAAACTTTAGACGTCGCGCTCTTGGTCAAGTACAGTGGTGCCCAAAATCCGCGGCGTTGCGCACCAAAAAGTTAATGAACTCGAACCAACTCAGATGGGCGTTGGCGAGTGACGATCACTCTTCGCGTGACTTTGTCGGCGTTTTTCCAATTGACAAACTCCCCAGGAAGAAACTTTTCAGACGGTTTTCACTGATTGTAAACTTGGACCCGTCTACGAAAAGAGGTTTTCTCAGGGTGGCTGTATACGCACCGCTCGGTCAACTGGAATACTTTGATTCATATGCCATACCCCCTCCGCCGGCGTTGGAAAAATTTCTAACGTCTTACGGGCGATGGAAACGCAACCGTAAACTTCTCCAAGGACTTTTCTCAACCGTCTGCGGCCAATATCCAGCCTGGTTCCTTAGCGAGCGCTCCAGAGGCCGATCCCTGAACGATATAGTTTCATCTTTCACCATAGATACAGCTTCAAACGACAGTAGGATTGTCCGCAGATTTGCACGGATGATCGGGCAGGTCGATTACCCGACCGCGAAGAGAATCACCCTAGCCCGCGGCAGACCGATTCGGTACTTGCTCGGAACACCCTCGTCTCGGGAAAGTTCGGAATAGTCTGCCAAAGGTGCACCGCACTAATTGCGAAGGTATGTTTACGACTGAACGTTGGCTGCGGCACTCGCCGAATCCACTCGATAAATAAATATCGTAAAAACGAGCGGGGATGGTAGTAGGCCCCTGCAACTTGTTTGGATATAGTTGTTGTTTTTTGTTGGCGCTATTTCCTCCAGTTATATTAAAAAAATAGCGAATCATAAACAGGAGTAGTGGTTCCGGAGTTATTCAATGTCAATACTCAGGGTTTCCAATACTCAGGGTTTCCGTTGGGCCTGCTATGAAGGTGGGAATAAAGGTTGGTTGGGAGGGCAGCACGCAAAGCCAATGTAGCTCGGTCTTTAAAAGGGGTAGAAACCACATGGAAAATGAAATCATCCCAAAAGTCATGGAAGGGTAAAGATCATAGATAACAATCATGTGCACTCTGGGCAGTGGCATCCTCCCTGCTGCAACATTCACAAAAGTGGTTGCTTGTCCCCCCAAAGGTTCCTCAATGTTCCAAGTAAAATGAGTACCATGGGTATCCCGTTGATGGTCAAAAATGAATTGTCTTGTGATGGTTGAATACTTTTGGTCCGGGCGGTATTGAATCAGGTGTTCCCATCGTTGAAGAAGGATAATTGGGGTGTGATCCATGACTGAAAGAAATCAAAAATGTGAAAATTAGTGAATTTCCCAAAGTGCCAATGAATTGAAGTGAGATGCAAAGGTCAAAGTTTAAAAATCTCTTAAGGTTGCAGGTGTGACGTCCTGTTGCTTGAAGTTGGGTTGCGGAATCGAAAACATGGTGTCTGGTAAATGCACGGATGTAAGTACATAGGCGTGTTCCTTATGATCATATGAACAAAAAATATTGTGAAAAACGTTTCTCTGACCCCCCTTTTCCCAGATATGGAGCCGCAAAGTTGCCAAAATTAACTTTTTGGAGAAGTTGATGAGGCAACTGAAATGGGTAAGCCTGACATGAACATTAACTGCTACATTCGGCCATTGCTGACTGGCAAGTCAATGTGGAGAAAAAAGCATTTCTGAACCTTCTTGAGAGATCCAAAAATACGCTGAATTCGAGGATTTTTTTGGCTGGAGAAAAAACGTTTAATCTTGGCTTGTTTTGGCCAATCAGCAATGGACGAATGTTGCAGTTTTAATGTTCATGCCAGGCTTGACCATCTCAGTTACCTCAGCAACCAAAACATTGAAAATAGCCCACTTTACCAACGCGCCCATCTGAAATTTCAGTACATTCTCCAAGAGTGAATTTTTGGGAGTTCATGTCAGGAAATGGGGGCACCGGAGCACATTTAGCCATTGAATATTTTCTTTAGTGTTTCTCCAGACGAATGTCCTCGCAAAATTGGATGACCGTACGGACACCACAAACAGCCCCAGAGCTTCCCAAAAAGCTAATTGTTGCAACTTTGGGGCTCCATATCTGGGAAATGGGGGTCGGAGCAACTTTTTTCACTGAATATTTTTTGTTCGTATGATCATGTTGGATTGATATTGGTGTGGGTCTGTGATATCTGACGGTTTTTCTTTTTTATCATGATCGGCTATGGAATAACTAGCGGGTTCCAAAACGTTTCAGCATTGTCAGGAAGAGTGAGATGTTGAATCACTGTCAGTCGCTTCAGCTGTTGGAGATAGGTTCTTTTCTTTCAAGAGCTTACCAACATCGGAGTCGGGATCAACGTCATCAGCTGGCGGGAGTGTTTTCTTCAGTTCTCGATCGAGGACATCTTTTGCCACGTGAAGGTCATGGGACATTATTATAGCAGGTTTGGCCTCCTTTTTGTCTGTGGTCCTCATCCGTTGTTGCTGGGTGATTGCACAGTATGCTATGTCTGGGAACAGTGAAATATTCCACTCTTTATGATTTTTTCCTAAAAGTCTCGAGTATGGGCCAGTGTCTCCGTCAGTTTCCAATAACTCTTTGGCCTTGACCACGGCCTTATTCTGCTGAGCGATTTCGTTAAGTCTCCACACGCCAGATTTGTCAGAGTCCCGGAATTGGATAGACATTCTCAGGTTTGCCATCTCTGCATGCTTGTATACCAAGTCAATTTGAGTGAAATACGCTTTGTCTGACAGAGTTGTTGAGGTTTTGAGAGTTCCTACGTGGTACTCGCATAGATGCTTGGTGTACCCGCTCCTTCTAATCCAATTGCCGCATTGTGTGCAGAAAGCGAGGTGAAAGTCCAGCGGTGTTCCGCTAATTGAAAGCATCTCGCTAAAGGCTTTAAATCTATTACGGACTGTCATAGTGAACTGGGCCTGGTCAAAAGCCTTGGCCGGAGTGACAAAGGCAGCTAGTGAAAAAAAATGAACCTGATAATCACTGATTGAAACAGTCCCCTTGTTGATGCCAAAGTAGGCACACCAATTATCTGCCTTCAACATGGTCACGGGACCATAATCCAGAAACGTTTTGTACACCGTGGGATGGGTGAACATAAGGGAAGACAACAGAATCGCAGTGGATATTGTCCGGTTGTGTCCCTCCGATTGACGCAATGGCAGATGATAAAGCTATTCTGATGTTTGCCTCATCATTAGCGTTCATTTTGAGAACTACGATTCCAACTTTTTCTTCTTCTGCAGCAATTTTTTTTTTTAATGTCTACGATACTTCTTTCTAACACTTTAGTTGGATCCTGGAGTATGTCGGTGACTCTTCTGTGTATTGTTGAATCATAAGTGAGCAGGTCAGCTAAGTAGGCCCCTCTTCCTGGAGGAGGAACAGCTAAATAGCCAAAGAGGAACGCGTCTTCAGGGTCATCATACACGTACTTGAACGTCAGATTCGAGTTATCTTGCTCAATTAACGCACTATAGTCCTTTCCCGAACAAGGCCCATAAGTGATTGCAGCGTTAGCAGAAAATGTCCAGTTAGTGGCCATACTTCTAGTGGTTTTACCTATCACTTCTTAACTTTTTTGTCTTTGGCTTGGGTATCCCAATGGTGGCGCAAATGTAGGCTGTGGCTCTGTGGGACGATACCATTAAGCAAAAACATTTTGGGGTGTCCATCTGGGGTCCACTTTTCGTCTGGGACCTTTGGAAACCGTTTTTGCAAGGATCGCGGGGACTATCCGGCGACCGCGTGGCGACGTCTGCTCCGGTCTTGAAATTTGGGCGGCTGCTGGGACCTGTTTTTGGCAGAAAATGGGCAAATCGGTAGCAAAAATTGTTTGCCGGGGGGCGTACGTCCAGTTGGCTTCTCCACCACGACCCAACGCAAATTGGTTCTACCTCTGTGAATTCTACTTGTCTGTACCGCTACACTACAATCTGGAGAACTCAGAATCTTCGTCAAATGTTTTTACAGTTTATTTGAAGTTGGTGCACGTCGAGTTGGCTTTGCCACCTTCATTGACACAATTTGGATTTCAACTTCTTTGTGAATTCTTCGAGTTGGAATTCTTCGACTTGGAACCACCCCAAAAGATAAATGGGCCCACTGAACAGACCAAAATTAAATTGGAATAACTCGAGAACGGTTGGTGGTAATGAAAAATTTTTAATTGGGTATTATGTATGTATATGTGGGGCATCTTCTGGGTAAGTTTGAAAGGGGTATGCTGCGGCAAAGTTGTTGTTTTGGATGTTTGAAGTCCCCCTCCTCAAAATAAGAGGGCAGATAATGGATGGCATGAAATTATAGAACAGTCAGGAGTGGTGAGGAATGCGTGTTGTCTGAGGGTTGGGAATATAACGAAATATTGGAAATTGTCTGTTTCGTGGGAGCAGACAGGAGTTAATTGCCTCGTATCAAGAGGAGAAGGAAAGGTAGATGCCGCCAATGGAGGCACAGACAATCTTTTGGGGTGAGTGTTGTCGGCGAGGTCAAATGAAACCAGACCCATTTATTCTGCAGATGCGTGGAAGAATCCCAAAAGGGTGGAATCAGAAAAGAATAATTTGAATGAATTAGGTGAATTGACAGGCACGCAGTCTTGAGTCTCCTGTGGGAATGCGGTTCGAAGCTCGAAACACTTGAACGTAGGAGTGGGGGCGGGAATCTATCGCTGTCTGGCGATTTCGGATATAGATTAAAATCTCTGAGTCGGTTAAAAACTATAATTATGTTTAAAAACAGTTAGAGAACTGAAAAGCACAAAAGTTTGGATATGTATTATAAATTTATAGATGCTGAACAAAATTATTGCCCGTTTCCCTCGGCCTCATCAAGATATGCTATGAAAGCACTCATCCAGGCTGGTCCCTCGTTGGAATCCCCCGCAGTCGCATGTTCGGCGTTCTCATCCCCTGTCTCACCCTCATCTGACTCTTCTGTCGTCTCCAGCAGCCGGTTCTCTTCTTCACGTTTCATTCGTTCCTGTAACAAAAGAAAATGCCATGATTGTGGTTTGTGTGGTTCAAAGGGATTGGATACAGCGGTAAAAAGCTATCACTTGAAAAGTTAATTGCATAGGCGGGGTAAGGTGAGATTTATCGCAGTCGCGACGGTTGAATAAAACTGGTTGGCGCCAAATTAGACTTCAAAAATCGAAAAACCAGACGCGACGGTTGGTTAACTGCTTCGGGCGTGCGCTTGTAGTAAATAGAGGTGAAAATGAAGTGGGAGAGGGTACGTGGCGTCGTTTTCTTTTTGGCGCCAAACCGCGTTATAAAAGGAATCGGCTCAACCTGCACACTCACCATTTCGGTATCAACGCTTCCAGAGTTGCCTTCTCTGCCTCCTGCTCTCAACGAGTCCGACTACCGAGCGATAATCAAGTTTTGATATAGGAAGGTCATCGTTTGTCGATTTGTACTCGTTATTTCCTTTGTGCGGAAAAGTGAGTAGTATCCTTTTCTAGATCATGTTTTTGCGAGTGTTAGATGCTTGCAGGATCTTGTCGGTGTTTTGAGATCGCGAGATTTCAAAGCAGCGATAAAATCCAGCGACTCGCAACCTCGCTACGAATTGTATCAGTGTTTGTCTGAAATTTTTGGTTTCGATCCGAACGTGGGGCAGATCCCGTGGTCGTTGCCGCACGAACAAGAAGAATACGCCCGGGATCTGTCTTACGCTCTGCACGTCATAACTACCATCCCGCTCGTCCCAGAAAAATGTGAAACGAGCGAACAAGTGTCGAGTTTGATCTGCTACGGGCCGCCGGGCATCCCGAACCTCGCGCAACGAGCCGCCGACCGCTTCGCGTTCCTCGATTCGTGCAACGCGACCACCACACAAATTCAAGAAACTCGGGAAATCTGTTCCCCGGAACTCCATTTTGGGGATTTTCCGTCTGATTTCTGGGACCAATGTTTTCCTTGCTCTGACGGCAGTCGGAGTCCTCAGAGTGAAGATTTTCAATTTGGGGATTTCGGGGAAATCGATTTCGGGCCTATGGATACATCCATCGAGTCGCCCGTCTTTCCAGTTTCGCCTCCGCAACAGGTCGATGCAGGTACGTCGCTTCAAGTGGTCCAGCCTGAAGACTACACGACCATCGATTTCGATGCCATAGCTCAGACCTTCGAGCAGGAAAACTCTGCAATTCCACCACCACAATCCGGTGGAGCAATGACTCGGCAGACAGCCAATGCCTCTCCGATTCCTGGTCCGTCATGGCGTTTTCCACCTCTTCCTTCCATGCCGACATCGACGGCTGTGTCAACACCGACGTCCATTTCTGGTGTCTCCGATCGAACAAAAGCTTCGAGGAAACGCCGGGCTTCTGGCGAATCACCCGAGGTTCCGGACCTGATTCCGCCTGCTCCCTTCAGGGTTCTTAGCAGCAGCACGGAACCGATCGAGGGGAAGAAACTGGACGAGGCGATAGAGGGCCTTTACGGCATGATGGTTGATTCTCTCGAACCCGATGATTTTGTCCAATTTACCATCCGTTCCTCTAAAAACCCTGGTTGGTTTCAACAGATGTCTTTTCGAAGGGTCGACCAATTCGACGCCGAAGATCTGGCTCGAATAATCGAAATGGGGTCTCAGTCCGACAATTCGGCTGAACTCGATGGCAACCTCGAGATCGAGGTAACGGCAGTCAGACTGCCTTCTGGCCAAGCACACCCGAGGCAGCGGGGACTCGCGTCCCGGGACAATTTCAATACCTGGTGCCGTAGCATCGTAACGATCAAAAACAAAGACAGGATTTGCCTCGCGAGAGCGCTGGTTACAGCCATTGCCCGCATCGAGTACCAAAATTCTATTGGCGATTCCGCCATGACAGCAATCGAGAAAGACAAGTTAAGTAGATTACGTTTCATGGCGACCTCTTCAGAGCAACGAGCCGCGAACTAATGCCGTCGACTAAGAAATGGAGGAATTTGGAGTCGGTTGCTGAATTTCAAAGAGTTTTGCCCGATTACCAGATTTCCGTGTTCGAGAGGCTCAAGGCCGGACCTTCACTCGTCTACAAGGGCCCGGAATCTAAAAACAAAATCCATCTTGTACCGGAAAACAATCATTACGACGTAATCGCAAATATCAATAGAGCTTTCGGTCACAGGACCTGCTGCAGGCACTGCGACTCGTTTTCAGATCCGTCTTACACGAGGCGCCACTGCTGTACTGTAAAACGCAATGCTGCATGACTTTTCCTCCCTGCGAAGGCACTGGCAAACTTTTCTGCCCATTATGCCGACGATTCTTCGTTTCGGCTGAATGTCTCGCTAAACATAGTGAACCTGACAACGGTGATCCGACATGGAAACAACTAAGAAGCGCGGTGCAATATGGAAGTCCGAATCATAAATGTTTCCTGAGGTCTGCGCCGTCTGCTAGAAACTACGAGCCCAAGCCTTACCAGTGCTTCATGGCAACAGACAGAGGCAAGCTACCGAAAGAGTTTGTATCGTGTTACGATCTCGAGTGTATTCAGGTTAACATCTGCCTGGTTCCACTTCTGCTCGAACACGACCGTACTCTGCGTAGCTCAAGCCGCTGCAGTGAATGCGTTTCGGGACTGACTGGTAGGATTGTATCGGGACTCCTGTTCAAGATCCACAAGTTAGCGCTGAACAAGACAGTCTGCAATATTTCGGGACCACCTGACAGTGGACGAATAGTTCGTTAGCTTCGCATGTAAAGGATGTGGAGAGAATAGTTTTCCCGCATCTTCGTGCATCAAGGATTTCTTTTAATCGTGAAGAACAACTTCTGGAAAGAACAACTAGTCTGCATTGCGCATACGCAAAAGGCTATGATTCAAATTCATTCCTCAGGTATCTTCTCGAAGATCGAGGAATTGAGCCAAAGTCATCAAGAACGGGACCTAAGATCATGTCCCTGAATATGCAGAACTATAACCTTTCTCGATTCGCTCAATTAATTCGTGCGTTCCAATTTCCAGACATTTCGGCTCCATGGCATGAATGAAAGGCTATTTTCAATGAGATGGCCTTAACGTGAACGACTTACATCACAAAAGGGCCGCCCTCTTCAGGAGCAGAGAGCACGCGAACTCATGTTCCGTGCCGGTCTTTTGGAGTCGGTTGTTGAATTTCAAAGAGTTTTGCCCGATTACCAGATTTCCGTGTTCGAGAGGCTCAAGGCCGGACCGTCACTCGTCTACAAGGGCCAGGAAACTAAAAACAAAATCGATCTCGTGCTGGAAAACAATCATTACGACGTAATCACAAAGATCAATAGGGCTTTCGGTCACAGGACCTACTGCAGGCACTGCGACTCATTTTCCGAGTACGGCAATCTAAAAGCACACATCTGTCAAGCAAAATGCAGATGCTGCATGACTTTTCCTCCCTGTGAAGGCAATGACAAAATTTTCTGCCCGTCATGTCGCCGATTCTTCGTTTCGGCTGAATGTCTCGCTAAACATAGTGAATCTGACAACGGTGAATCCACGTGCACATCAACTAATTAATGCGCGACCTGCTACAGATTGGAAAGTCCGAATCATAAATGTTTTCAACGGTACTGCGCCGTCTGCAGAAACTACGAGCCCACCCAACACCAGTGCTTCATGGCAACAGACAGAGGCAAGCTACCGAAAGAGTTTGTGTTCGTGTTTTACGATCTCGAGTGTATACAGGTGAAACATCTGCCTGGTTCCACTTCGATGCTCGAACACGAGCCGGTACTCTGCGTAGCTCAAGCCGTCTGCAGTGAATGCGTTTCGGGAACGCTGACGGAAGTCAGTGATTGCATTTCGGGACCACGGACAGGGGTCGGTGCATGCAATATTTCGGGACCACCGACGGAAGTCGGTGCTTGCAAACAAAATTGTGGTGAGAAAGTTTTCCTCGGCTCTTCGTGCATCAAGGATTTCTTTTCCTTCGTGAAGAACAACTTCTGGAAAGAAAAGAACGTAGTCTGCATTGCGCATAACGCAAAAGGCTACGATTCAAATTTCATCCTCAGGTATCTTCTCGAAGAAGAGGACATTGAGCCAAAAGTCATCAAGAACGGGACCAAGATCATGTCCCTGAAAGTATGCGAGAACATCACCTTTCTCGATTCACTCAATTATGTTCCGTGTGCCCTCTCCAAGTTTCCAGACACGTTTGGCCTCCACGGCATGAAGAAAGGCTATTTTCCCCACAAACTCTTTAACGTCGTAGACCACCATTTCGATCCGACCAATCCCATGCAAACAAATTATGTTTCGGAAACCCTACCTCCGTCCGAATCCTACGATCCAGGCAGGATGGGAGTAGGTGCTCGAAAGGAGTTCGACACATGGTACCTCGAAAACCATTCAAAAGATTTCGACTACGTTCGTGAAATGATTTCGTACTGCAAGGACGATGTCCGTATTTTAACCCAAGGCTCTCTCAAGTTTCGAGATTCCATGATCAACACGGGCAACGTTTGCCCTTTCACTCAGGCCATCACAATCGCTGGTTCCTGCCTGAAGATATTCCGCAGGAATTTTCTTAAAAAGAATACTGTCGGGATCATTCCCGCAGGCGGGTACCGCGCGACGGCCAATCAGTCCAAGTCCGCCCTGCAATGGCTCAAGTGGCAAGAACATTGCAGAGGCATCAGAATCCAGCATTCCGGGAACGGCAAAGAAAAGAAACTGGGCCGTTACTTCGTTGACGGGTACCACGAACCCTCCAAAACAATTTTCGAGTTTTGGGGCTGTTTCTTTCACGGCTGTCCCCGGTGTTTCCCTCAAGGGCCGAACCATTCCTATCCACGGCACCTCTCCATCGAGCACAGATTCCTCCACGTCTGGAGGAAATCACAGAGAGCACGAAAAAGACACTCACAACTCGAGATACGAGGCCGTCGAGCTCAAGAAGCACTACCTCTCCCAACAAGGTTTCACCTCGTCGAAACCTGGGAATGCGAGTTCCACGAACAGATGAAATCCGATGACAACCTGAAAAGGTTTGTCCGTGACATGCCTGAAATCATCGAGCCGTTGCGGCCAAAAGACGGCTTCTACGGCGGTAGAACAAACCTCACCCGAAGTTACTACAAGTGCAGAGAAGGGGAATATATCCGATACTTTGACGTGTGCTCGCTGTACCCGTACGTGAACAAGTACGGGAAGTATCCTGTTGGGCACCCGCAAATTTATCTGGACAATTTTCCTCCTCTGGAGCAAATCGAAGGGCTCGTCAAATGCAAAGTGCTGCCGCCTCGCGATCTCTACCATCCCGTGTTGCCCTACAGGCACGGAGGGCGGCTCATGTTTCCGCTCTGCAGGAGCTGCGTCGAGAACGCGGAACAGGAGTCTTGCCCACACGATCGCGAAGACGAGCGCGCTCTGATCGGTACTTGGGTCTCCGATGAATTACAAAAGGCGGTCCAGTGCGGGTACAGGGTGCTGCAACTCTTCGAGGTTTGGCAGTACAAGATCGAACGCTACGAACCCAGGACAAAGGAAGGTGGCATATTTTCGGGATACGTCAACTCTTTCTTGAAAATCAAACAGGAATCTTCGGGATTGCCCGCCGATTGCAACGTCGACAAGTACGTACAAGACTACGAAGAGCACGAAGGCATTCGGCTCGACAAGACCAAGATCGAAAAGAACCCCGGGCTAAGAAGCCTCAGCAAACTGTCTCAATTCCCTTTTGTGGGAAGTTTGCTCAGAGAGAAAACCTCTCCAGATGCGAATTCCTCCGGGACGCAAAGATATTGTACGAACTTCTCGATCCTTCCGTCGAAGTCAAGAGTGTTTCGGCCGTGAATCAGCATTGCATTATGGTGGACTGGGTATTTACGTACGACGTTCCACTGGTCCAACCGTTCTGTAATTCTGTTATCGCGGCCTACACGACTGCTCAGGCACGTCTCCATCTCTATAGTTTCTTGGAATTTCTCAACAGACGCGTCCTCTACTTTGACACCGACTCCGTGATTTTCGTGTCCCGCCCAGGTGACGAAGATCCCCCACAGGAGATTTTCTGGGCCAACTCACGGACGAACTTATCGGGTTCGGCACCGGTTCGTACATCGAAGAATTCGTGAGTGGCGGACCAAAGAGCTACGGTTTGAAGATCCGGACGGGTGAATTTTCGGAGCCGCTGACCGGACTGCGAAAGATAAAATACATCGTGAAATGCAAAGGCATATCCATCAATTCCACCGTTTCTCAGTTGGTCAATTTCGACGCTCTAAAGTCGATGGTAGTCGACGGTACACCGGCAGTCTCGGTGCCTGTTTCAGTGATCGGGAGAACCAAGAAACACCAGGTGTTTTCCCGGGATTTCGAAAAGATTTACAGAGTCGTCTATACCAAGAGACGAAAAATCGATGCATACGATACATTGCCTTTCGGATACATTTGAACATTGCACGATGGAAAATTATTATTATGAAACAGTTCCTACCTTTCGGCGTCTCTGAAGTCGGAGGTAATTGTGCCCCAAATATATCTCAGCTGATGTCCTGGATGGCAGGACCGTGAACTTGTGTTTAACGCCGAACAGAGTTATCGTAACGGCGTTACCCCGCCTGGCAGAGACACGGCCGGAGGGTTCCGGGCCCAATCAGGCAGATTCCTCCAGGAACCAAATTGCACCAATGGTAGCAGATGATGTCCGCAGGTGCGACATTCTCAGCTCGATAAATGTGGATCTTCTTGCCTGAAAATACATTTGGAAACCTGTGATTAGAACATCGACAAATTGCAAAATTAAACGGAATATCAAGGGAAAGCTTTGGTCAATTTGTTACGGGATTTCCAGTTAAATGTTTCGACATCCGTTTTCCATGACGGTTGCAGGTCCGTCGGGATCCGGCAAAACAGTTTTTCTCAAGAAATTACTTTTAGATCCCACGACATTTGACGTTAAATTCGACAAAGTTTATTTCTGCTACGGGGAGTGGCAACCACTTTACTCAAGTTTTTCCGACCCAACAATCGGAGCGGAGAATGGTGGGGTCCAGAATAGATTTTCAGTAAGGTTTGCCTTGGTAAAATCCAGGTCATCAATGTAAAAAGCTGTCAATCATTTTCGTGGTTCAAAATATTTTCTCAGAAAGGGAGCAGGGATATGTCGTTAAACACCCATTACGTGGTTCAGTTAAAAAAACCCACGTGACAGTTTTCAAATCTCCGTACTTGGCAGACAAATTTTCTCCTCCACACTAAGTTCCTGCCCGTAGTTTTCGGAGACACCACTTCCGTTTCTCACGAGTTTTCAAACACCACGTGTTGGATCTGAAGCAAAGTACTGTAGAAAACAGAAAGATCCAGGGTTTCTTAATTTTTAAATTGGGCCGATGCTTTCTGCTATTGCATCAGCAATGTTTTGAGCATCGAACGTTGATTTTCCAACTTCACTAGAGTGATCCCTTATTTTAGGGTGATCGGCTAAACACCTCTGAAGCGCCGTATATCGCAATGGGGATCAAGCGCTTATTTTTACAGAGCATGAGGTGCGATCTGTAAAAAAATGCAACACGAAAAGAAAACGATTCTCGTTCCCGAAACCTTTGTCGCCAGGTCGGAGGAATTTTTCGATCAATCGGGGAAGACTTTTGACCCTTTTCTTCGGAACACCCAGCGAGATGTCGCGGATTTTGAAGAGGTCGGATTTGGACAAGCAAAAGTCGGCAGAGTACTAGAATATTCTGCATTCATTCAGAGATGGCGAGAGAAATTAGGGGCCAAAAAATAAAAAAATAAAAGCACTCGTAGATTTGTGTGTAGACGGTGCAAAAACAGTGGAGGGGTCACAACTTTCTGTCGGAAAATGTGAACCGGTGGACGACTCTGAGGAACGTTTGAATTTTGTTGTGCCCACTTTAAGCGAAAATAATCTTGGCGACTGTAAAATCTTCAGGCAAAGTGTCTTGGGACAGCGAGGAACGTCACTTAAAGTTAATTTCTGAATGTGTTAGCGTGTGGCTGTTTAAATAAAATTGACAAATACTGTTTTGCATAAAAATACACTATCTTATCCGATAATTATGTTTGCGTGAATTTGTACGGTGGAAGAAATTACCAAGTCATTGCAGGGTGAGGGAAGACCCTATTTAAATGTTTGGGCTATTTAACTCGGGCAATTACATTCCCGTGTGTGGAACGAGCTTCCCGTTGCATCTGTTCTGTTCATAATTCTCGTAACAAGTTAAAATTGATGGTAGCAAATATGTCAAAGTATTACCCTTCGGGAAGAATATCACAAAAAATCCTGGTTTCGAAACGTTTAATTTGTGTTAAAAATAAGTTATTTCCAATTTGGCACACGATATAGATTTGCTCGACCATGCATTTCTGAAAATTTGTTCATCTCTGAGTCGGCAATCTGATCCGATCTCCCGCATCATGATCAATCTCCCGTATCACAAAGCGCGCGAGCGTCCAACAGCTGAGATGCTTCCTTTCCTGCTTTGAATGCTGCGTTTTTATTTTTAATTATTTTTAAGCGAGAAATTGAGCACGGTTGGTCTATAAATAGA